>CAUYQG010027591.1:0-10585 GCA_963574415.1 Tarsius wallacei | reverse complement strand
CTCAAAAAAAAAAAAAAAAAAAAAAAAAGAGAAATTAAATTAAGATGCCCCTTGAATTACAATGGGGTTGCATATGACACACCCATAAACAACTGAAAATACGTGTTAGTTGAAAGTGAATTTACTAGCCTGGGCAACTTGGCGAGACCTCATCTCTACAATAAATAAAATAAAAATAAAAATAAAAGCTAGGCATGGTAGCACATGCCTGTAGTTCCAGCTACTTAGAAGGCTGAGGCAGAAGGATCACCTGAGCCCAGCAGGTAGAGGCTGTGGTGGCCATGAGCATGTCACTGCACTCCAGCCTGGGCAACGGAGTAAGACTCCAACTCAAAAAAAAGAAAAACAAAGAAAATGGCTTTAAACCAAATATAGTGGCACATGTCTATAGTCCCCGCTGCTTGGGAGGCTGAGGCAGGAAGATGCCTTGAGGTGCTGTACCTTGACCTGGGCAACATAGTGAGACCCCCATCAGAAAGTAAAAGAGGAATTAACAAATACATAAATAAATAAAAATGCATGTAATATACCTAAGCTACCAAACACAGAGTGAGACTCCTATTCCAAAAAAAAAAAAAATCAGAATTCTAAGCACCTTTTTTTTTTTGAGTTGGAGTCTCTGTCACCTAGGCTAAAGTGCAGTGGCACACTCACGGCCACCCCAGTGTTGACCTGCTGGACTCTGGCAATCCTTTCTGCCTCAGCCTTCCAAGTAGCCGGAACTACAGATGCACGCTACCATGCCCAGTCTAATTTCTGATTTATTGTAGAGATGAGGTCTCGCCAAAGTGCCCAGGCTGGTCTCGAACCCGCGGGCTCAGGCAGTCTACTCGCCTCAGCCTCCCAAAGTGCTGGGATTACAGGATGAGCCACCGAGCCAGGCCCCAAGTACCACTTTTACTGAATCACTTTCGCGCCATCCTACACTGGGTACCGTCTATACTGATCCGTGTTATACCAATGCGAATGAGCCCTGAAAACATTATTCTAAGAGAAAGAACTCAGACACAAAAGGTCACATACTACATGACTCCGTTTGTATGAAATGTCCAGCATAAGCAAATCCACAGGCACAGAGAACAGGCCATGGCTGCCAGGAGCTGGGGTTGGCAAGGGAGTGATGACCAATGAGAAGGAGGCTTCTTATTAGGGGAGATGAAATGTTCTAAAACTGACTACAGTGTTGGTCGCACAACTCTGTGAATGTATTTTAAAAACCACTGAATTATACACTTTAAAATGGAGAACTGTATGGGGGTGAATTATATCTCAAGTCTGTACTAGGTAAGCCCAGGGTAGGTGGGGGACAGGGAGGTTGGGGGAGGCCTGTGATATCAGTCGCCCCCGCCATGACACATGGTCTTTCCAAACTTGCTCTCCCTCAAGTCATCACTAAAGGATGTCAGTCAAGTGCAGTGGCTATAATCCCAGCACTTTGGGAGGCTGAGACGAGTGGATTGTCTGAGCCCAGTTCATGACCAGCCTGGGCAAAATAATGAGATCTCATTTCTACAAAAAAATACAAAAATAGGCCAAGCATGGTAGATCAAGCCTACCATCACAGCACTTTGGGAGGCTGAGGCAAGAGGCCTGCCTGAGTCCAGGAGTTCAAGACCAGCCTGGGCAACCTGGTAAGATCTCATCTCCACAATAAATAAAAAAGTTAGCCGTGCGTGGTGGCACATGCCTGTAGTTCCAGCTACTCGGAAAGGATCGCCTGAGCCCAGCAGGTCCTGGCTGTAGTGGCCATAAGCATGCCACTGCACTCCAGCCTGGGCAACAGAGTAAGACACCAACTCAAAAAAAAAATACAAAAATACAAGTGTGGTGACATGCACCTGTAGTCCCAGCTCCTCAGAAGGCTGACTCAGAAAGACAGCTTAAGCCCAGGAGTAAGAGACTGGGGTGAACCATGATTGTGCCACTGTACTCCAGCCTGGGTGACAGGGTGAGATTTCAACTAAAAAATAAAATAAAATATATTTAAAAATTAGCCAGGCATGGCGGCATGTCCCTGTAGTTCCAGCTACTTGGAAGGCTGAGGTGGAAGGATCACCTGAGCCCAGCAAGTCGAGGCTGCAGTGGCTGTGAGAGAACCACTGCCCTCCAGCCTGGGTGACAGAGTAAAACTCCAACTCAGAAAAAAAGAAAGAGAGAGAGAAAGATGAAAGAAAGGAAGGAATGGAGGGAGGGAGGGAGAGAGAAAGGAAGGAAAGAATTCAGAACGGCAAAGAAAAGAAAAAGGATCTACCACGAATGGAGAAAAATGATACAACTACAATCTAAAACTTCCAGGCAAATAAAAAGTGCTAGGACCTCTAAAAGCCTTCAGACCTGGTACATTTATTCTGCAGCCATTTAGAGAAGGAAAAAGAAGAGACGGCTCTTAAACTAAGCTTGGATACAGCCATTCTTAGATCATAGTCTTCCAAAATAAAACAATAAGTCACATAAACATGGAACGTAGGTCAGGCTTCACGTGCGGCACATGCAAGGCTTCCGCAAGGGAACCACAAAGCTCCATGCACAGATGCTGGTGACAGGATTCCACGCACACACGCACCGTGGAGATGTCACTGGCCAGGGAAGGTAGACGATTTCTCATTTGCAAAACCATCATCAGACAGTTTCTGATTCTGGGATATTTTAGACCTTGTTAGGAGAGGAACAATCTGGTAGTCATCTAACTCACAAATAAATTCCTTCCACTGCATGGAACGTGGATGGCACTTCCTAGGCTGTCGGAGATGCAGAGAAGCCAAAATAGAGTTAAAAATACGGATGCTCATTTTTTGAAAGAAAAACTCTCAGCACTTCTGCACTGCGCTGTGATTTAAAAGTGTTTATGGTTATATTTTCCTTAAAGAGTTTCCTTGAAAAATGACAGAAGGTCTCTATCGTGCAGTCGTCCTCATAAACAATCCCTTTGTGAAAGTCTTAATTTACATACAACAGTGAGAACAAGGAGCCTGCACTAATTAAGGTCTGAGGCTGGTTAGCAAATTGCTATAATTGTATACTCTCTAGCATCCTGTCTCTGAAAACATATCCATACCCAGGCAGATCTCAGCAAGAATGATACTGTTCAAGATTTTAATATCTCGGGCTTCCGCTGCATCTGTGCCTGTTTCCAAGTCGCTCGTTCCCTTGTGCTGGTGACACTACACAGATATTTTTTAAAAACGATTTCAGCTTTGACAGCCTGGCATCCAAGCACCACAATCATCATCACAAAACGCACACATGGCAGGATCAAGATACAGGCAGCCCCAACAGGGGAGTCTTTGCACGGAGACGTGCACTCAATTCAAGGGGCCTATCATTTCTCCCGCTCCTGCCCCAGGGTCTTCCAGGGACCTGTTCTAACTTGTGCATGGTGTGGCCAGATCATGCAATAAACTGTGCCATGACCGGTCTCACGCAGAGGATGCAAAGTGACAGCCCTCGGTTGCACCTGACCGGGAAAGGTGATCTGTGGATTCATGAGCGGGCTTGGAGAAACCGGTCTGTCTGCATGGACCCCATTTCCAAACCAGGTAGTTTCATGGAAAAAACATCCCAGCCAGCAGTGCCATGTTCCTGCTGGTCAGTGATCAGATGGAGGAACCCTTCCTGCTTTGGCACACTGCGTTATTCACCAAAGCCCCCAGTCTCCCAGATGTCAGCTGCAGTCACTGATCCCTTCAGACATTTGCACTCAGGACACAGCTGGTAGTTAAGCCCAAAGGTTTACAACCCAAAGATAAAGCCTGACCCCAGCTCCATCCCCACTTGGCCACTTCATTCATCCTCCATGTGAGTCTCAGTTTCCTTAACTGTAAAATAGGAATAATAACAACACACCTATGGCTCAAGTCTGTAATCCCAGCCCTTTGGGAGGCCGAGGTGAGGGGATTGCCTGAGGTCATGGGTTCGAGAACAGCCTGGGCAATTTGGGCGAGATTTCGTCTCTACAATTAATAAAAAAACAAAAAATTAGCCGGGCATGGTAGTGCCAAAGCCCAGCAGGTTGAGGCTTCGGTGGCCTTGAGTGTGCCTCTGCACTCCAGCCTGGGCAACAGAGTGAGATTCCAACTCAAAGAAAAAAAACAAACACACCTACATCATGGCATTATTTGAGAATCAAATGAAGTGATTTGCATATAATACCTAGCACCCAGTAAGGACTCACAAAATTTTAGCAACGCAAACACACCTGGCATGCGGATGGCACTTCCAATTTATGTTTGAGCATCTTTGGGAGATCATTACCCTTGGACAGAAATGTCAACCTGACATCTAGAAAGCTCAAAAGCTCTGTCTTCCGAGAACTAAAATGCTCCAGTAAATGCCAAGCCTGGCATGATGGCAATGACCGACTTGAGAATCACTCAGTTAATAAGTGAGTACGTATCAGGGGAGAGGAGTGTACGAACGGAATTCAGTTAGGAAACCCAGAAGGTCATATGGACTAAAGGTGGGTGTGGGATTAAAGAATCCCACGCCAATTATGGTCAGAGTTTCAAAGTGTTGCATTATTATAGAACAGCTCAGGGCCTGTTTTCTACCTGCAAGCAAAGAATCAAGTTGCCAGGTTTCCGAGATGCCTGCAGGGCCACAGCTCTCCTTTTGAGAAATTACCTCTTTTCCAGCAGGGGCGGCACTGGTGGGTCCAGGTGTCCAGACACCAGCCCCTCTGGCCAAGGGGCAGAGACATCATACAGACTCTGCCCTACTGTTCCTGGGGGCGCTATGGGCTCCAGAGCAGCCCAGACCCCCAGCCTTCCCACCAGCACTGCCAGCCAAGGGACCGTCCTCAGCCCATCCCCTTCCTGCTCAGAACCAAAGAACCCTGACCATGATGTCATGCAGGGACTGGAGCAGTGAATTTCCCAAACCACAGGACAGGAGGGCTAGAGAAATAAACATGTGTTCACTGAGCCTGGATCACTCCACCGTGCACGCTAAGATCATCAGGCCAGCATGAGGGCTAAGCCTCCAACCCAGTCAGCCTTTAAACCGTCACATCTTGGCCACGCAGAAATAGCTCTGGAAACCTTAGCAACCCTGGAACTTAATTCTTGGCATTCGCATATTAACTTGAGTGGCTCCCGCAGGAAGGTGCCCTTGAAACAGAAGCAGCCACCAAGGCCACTCTCTCGGGGAGACAGGAGGTCAGATACACACAAGGACAGCCGCCCAAGGGAGTCCTTGGGAAAAGAGGAAGGTCTCCTTCGAAACAAGGTGACCCCTTCTCCTCACTGACTCCTCAGTGAAGCAAGGGCTCCCAAGCACCTGAGAAAGGCAATCCAAACAGCCATACAGCAGACACTTCTAAGGCGGAGACCAGTAGGACAGGAAGCTGGGATGCCGTACAAAGCATTAAGTTCTGGGTCCGGTGTGATACTGAGCCTGCCAGACAGGCAACCCAACCTGACTCTTCACTGTGCCCTGCTGAGCAGGGGCTCTGTCCGGGCACGGTTTCCTCAACTACCTAGATGCCATAATTGGGTGAAACACCAGAACACAGGGAAGGGCTGAGGTTGGACGGCTGAACCCACCAACGCTGCCGTCCACAGCAAAGACAGAATTCCTCAGAGCAGTTCCCACCACCTGACAGCCTATTCGTAAAAGCTCTCGGGCTCTCTCCAAGCTGATTCCAACCACAGCTAATGTCTGAGCACTGACCATGTCCTAGGCTCTGTTCTGAGCAGTCTGCATGTGTGAGCAAATTTCACATTAACCATAACTTTCTATCTTTATCATCACCAATTACAAGGGGGAGCTCAGCCGCAAAGAGTAACTCAGCTAGACAGGGGGCAAGCCAGAATCAAGGCTTCTGGATCTAAAAACCAGGGTGTGTGTTTGTTTGTTTATGAGTTGGAGTCTCACTCTGTCACCCAGGTTGGAGAGCAGAGGCATACTCACGGCCACCCCAGCATCCACCTGCTGGGCTCCTGCAGTCCTTGGCATTCGCATATTAACTTGAGTGGCTCCCGCAGGCCTTCCAAGTAGCCAGAACTATAGGCACATGCTACCACGCCCAGCTAATTTTTTTTTGTTTATTGTAGAGACAAAGTCTCACCAAGTTGCCCAGGCTGGTCTCGAACCCACGGGCTCAGGCAATCCACTCGCCTCAGCCCCGCAAAGTGCTGGGATTATAGGCTGAGCCACCGAGCCCAGTCTGTTTGTTTATAAAGAAGAGGTGTTGGCCGAGGTGAGTGGATTGCCTGAGCCCGCGGGTTCGAGACCCGCCTAGGCAACTTAGCGAGACCTCATCTCTACAATAAATCAAAAAATTAGCCGGGCGTGGTAGCATGTGCCTGTAGTTCCAGCTACTTGGAAGGCTGAGGTGGAAGATCGCCAGAGCCCAGCGGGTCGAGGCTGCAGTGGCCAGGAGCGGCCACTGCACTCCAGTCTGGGTGACAGAGTGAGACTCCAACTCACAAAAAAAAAAAAAAAAGAGGAGGAGGGGGAGGAGCTGCATTCCAGCAGAGCAACAAACAAACAAAAAGTATAAGGTCAGGACAGGGCTATGAACAAAATCAGAGTGCTCAAAGAACCCTCTGGATGCTGGAAATGGTCAATTATCTAGATCCAGGTCATGGCCCCACGAGTACATACAAGTGTTAAAGTTCATCAAGCTGCACACTGAAAACCAGGTTTAAAATGTACCAGAAAACACTAAGCAAATAAATGACAGCAGGAGCCAGCCGCCTCCCCGTTAGAGTAGGAGGTTCCAGATGAACAAGGGAGAAGGCCAGAATGACGCACGCGGTCATGGGGAAGAGTTGGAGATGGTGGATGAACTCATGTTTAATAGACACAAACGGATACATGCAGGGATATTTGCAGATATGTGGATAGACACTGATCTATACGTTTTATGTTTCCTTGCTCTGTCAACTGTGAAAACCTGGACGCAAAGACGCCCCAGTAGCAATGAGCACACCTAGCGCACAGATCTTGGCTTCTAACACCACTCTCCAATAAAAGAAAACCAGGGTCCTTGCAGAAATGGTTAATTCTAGAACTGAGGCAGGACACATATGAGATAAGCCTGGAGCATCTTACCACATCAGAAAATAAGAAAGCGCTTAATAAATAAAAACTCTACAGCAATAGGTCTCTCAAGGAGACACAAGAACCAGCAGAAAGTGTCCCCAACTGCCAAGGCTGGAACCATTTGAGCAATAAGATAAATAAGCTGGGCTCCGTGGCTCAGCCTATAATCCCATGCCTTGGGAGGCTGAGGTGAGTGGATTGCCAGAGCCCGCAGGTTCGAGACCCGCCTGGGCAACTTGGCGAGACCTCATCTCTACAATAAATCAAAAAATTAGCCGGGCGTGGTATCATGCGCCTGTAGTTCCAGCTACTTAGAAGGCTGAGACGGAAGATCGCCAGAGCCCAGCAGATCGAGGCTGCAGTGGCCGCTCCAGTCCGGGCGACAGAGTGAGACTCCAACTCAAAAAAAAAAAAAAAAAAAGATAAATAAATAGGCCGGGTATGGTGGCTCACACCTGTCATCCCAGCACTTTGGAAGGCCACAGAGGGAGAACTGCTTGAGCCCAGGAGTTCGAGACTGCCTGGGCAACATGGCAAGATCTCGTCACTACAAAAAATATAAAAAGTATCCGGGAGTGGTGGCATGCAGTTCAAGCTACTTGGAAGGCTGAGGCAGAAGGATCACCTTAGCCCAGTAGGGCAAGGCTGCAGTGGCCGT
Source organism: Tarsius wallacei (assembly GCA_963574415.1). Classification (NCBI taxonomy): domain Eukaryota; kingdom Metazoa; phylum Chordata; class Mammalia; order Primates; family Tarsiidae; genus Tarsius; species Tarsius wallacei. Next base: position 2,883 of record CAUYQG010027591.1, on the reverse strand, counting down.
GATAGTGCCACTGCACTCCAGCCTAGGCAACCAACAGAGTGAGATTCTAACTCAAAAGTAAATTAATAAGTAAATAAAATAAAAGAGCACTTTGGGAGGCAGAGGCCAGAGGACTACCTGAGCTCAGAGGTTCGAGACCAGCCTGAGCAACATAGTGAGACTTCATCTCTACAATAAATCAAAAAAGTAGCCAGGCATGGTGGCACATGCCTGTGGGTCCAGTTACTTGGAAGACTGAGGAGAAAGGATTGCCTGAGCCCAGCAAATCAAGGCTACAGTGGCCATGAGCATGCCACTGCACTCCAGCCTGGGCAACAAAGTGAGACGCAGACTCAAAAAAATAAAAAATAAAGGCTGAGCTCAGTGGCTCAACCTATAATCCCAGCACTTTGGGAGGCCGAGGCGAGTGGATTGTCTGAGGCTGCGGGTTCGAGACCAGTCCGAATAACTGGATGAAACCTTGTCTCTTCAATAAATCAAAAATTAGCTTGGCATGGTAGCACGTGCCTGTAGCTGCGGCTACTTGGAAGGCTGAGGCGAAAGGACTGCTGGAGCCCAGCAGATCGACGTTGGGGTGGCCAGAAGAGTGCCACTGCACTTCAGCCTGGGCGACAGAGTGAGACTCCAACAAAAAAATAAATACATACATACATACATATATAAAATAAATGAGTAGTATTGGATTATAACCTAAAGTGTAAAAGAATTATCCCCAAGTCCATTCAGATACAATCAATCAACCAACCAATCAATCAATGGGGCCATCGTTTCACTAAATTATGGTCTGGCTACGTGGCTCTTTTTTTTTTTTTGAGTTGGAGTCTCACTCTGTCACCCAGACTGGAGTGCAGTGGCTGCTCCCGGCCACCGCAGCCTCGACCTGCTGGACTCCGGCGATCCTTCCGCCTCAGCCTTCCGAGTAGCTGGAACTATAGGCGCACGCTACCACGCCCGGCCAATTTTTTGATTTATTGTAGAGATGAAGTCTCGCCAAGTTGCCCAGGCGGGTCTCGAACCCGCGGGCTCAGGCAGTCCACTCACCTCAGCCTCCCAAGGCACAGGATTACAGGCTGAGACACCGAGCCTGGCTACGTGGCTCTTTGAACTATGGGCGCCATGTTTTCCTAGCCTGGCCTCTTCCCCTACCTTGAGGAGATGAATCTCTTCTTTCTCTCTAATTTCTGAATAAAATGCATTTCCCAATCTAAAAAAAAAAATTTCAACCAACTGGGGAGAAGAGACAAATATCCCACAGAGAAGATCTAAATAATGTAGATACCCTGCCCCCAAGGAGATAGAACTTAAATCTTCATTCCTTAAGTGGGGGCGGCGTACTGTGACTTTTTTCCCAGAAGCACAGCACAGAAATGGAAGAAACGTCTTTTTTTTTTTTGAGTTGGACTCTTACTCCGTCACCCATGCTGGAGTGCAGTGGCATACTCACAGCCACCCCAGCATCAACCTGCTGGGCTCTGGTGATCCTAATGGAAGAAACTTCTAGCGTGGCCAGGTGAACAAAGTCAACATCAACAGCAAGACATCCTACTGGCAACAGGAACCCTTGATATGATGTGACGAGAACGGCATTTTACCTCTGCAGCCTTCTTCCCCAAGACTGATAACCCCCATCTACAGGAGTCTCACCATGAGAAACACATCAAACAAACCCCAACCAAGAGAAATTCTGCCGAGTGCCTGACCAGTACCCCTCTGAACTGTCAAGCTCATCAAAAAATAAGGAGCCGGGCGCAGTGGCTCATGCCTGTAATCCCGGCACTTTGGGACACAGAGGCAGGAGGACTGCCTGAGCTCAGAGATTCGAGATCAGCCTGGACAACTTGGCAAGAACTCACCTCTACAAAAAAGAAAAATAGCCGGGCATGGTAGCATGTGCCTGTAGTTCCAACTATTTGGAAGACTGAGGCAGAAGGATCGCCTGAGCCCAGCAGGTCGAGGCTGCGGTGGCCATGAGCGTGCCACTACACTCCAGCCTAGGCGACAGAGTGAGACTCCAACTCAAAAAAAAAAAAAGACACATAATAGAAAATGATGAAATGACTCCTGCAGACTAGTTGGCCACCTAGTCCTCTCTGAGAAGAGGACACCTGAGGTGGCCTGAGCAATGAGGATAAGAAACAGGCAGTCAGGCCTGGGGGACTGCAAGTTCCCGGCAGAGCACACACGGGGACTCCAAGGTGGCAAGGAAGGGAAAGGAGGCCGTGTGGCTGAGTGGAGTCAGGGAGAAACAGCACAAGGTGAACAGGACATCACAAGGGACAGGGAGGTAAGTGGAGGTGGACAGGGCTGGCCAGGCAGGCAGGTCACATGACTTCTGACTGAGCTGAAGGTGCTGAAAGGTCACTGGGACAGAATCAGCTCCACTTTTCTTTGAGTCAGGCTGGAACACAGTGGCATGGTCACAGCCCACCGCAACCTTGACCTCCAAGGTTCAGGCCATCCTCCCACCTCAGCCTGCCAAGTAGCTGAGACTACAGGTGCACGCCACCACACCCAGATAATTTTTTTTATTTTTTTATGGAGACAAGGTCTCACCGTGTTGCTGATCTCAAACTCCTGGGCTCAAGTCATCCTCTCACCTTGTCCTCCCAAAGTGCTGGGATTACAGGCATGAGCCACCGTGCCCAGCCCAGCTCCATGTTTTTTAAGATCTTCCTGGCTAGCCGGGCTCGGTGGCTCAGCCTGTAATCCCGTGCTTTGGGAGGCCGAGGTGAGTGAATTGCCTGAGCCCACGGGTTCGAGACCCGCCTGGGCAACTTGGCGAGACCTCATCTCTACAATAAATCAAAAAATTAGCCAGGCGTGGTAGTGCGCGCCTATAGTTCCAGCTACTTGAAAGGCTGAGGTGGAAGGATCGCCGGAGCC
>CAUYQG010027590.1:0-27096 GCA_963574415.1 Tarsius wallacei | reverse complement strand
ACAAGACTTGCATTCCCAGTATGTTGAAAGAGCACTGCTACCTAATATTGTTGCAGTGTGAGCCATTTTCTGTTTGTTGGGATGTTGGTAAGTTCTGCTGGTGTTAGTTAAAGAACCTAGTCTTGGTCAAAACTCTTTCATCAGCATGTCCCCCCTCATTTAAATTCTTTTTTTTTTTTTTTTTTGAGTTGAAGTCTCACTCAGTTGCCCAGACTGGAGTGCAGTGACCGCTCCTGGCCACCACAGCCTTGACCTGCTGGGCTCCAGCGATCCTTCCACCTCAGCCTTCCAAGTAGCCGGAATTACAGGCATGCGCTACCACTCCCTGCTGATTTTTTTATTTATTGTGGAGATGAGGTCTCGCCAAGTTGCCCAGGCGGGTCTCGAACCCGCGGGCTGGCAATCCACTCACCTCAGCCTCCCAAAGAGCGGGATTACAGGCTGAGCCACCGAGTCTAGCTCATTTAAATTCTTCAGAGAGTGGCACAAGCAAAAAAGCAATGATTATTTGGGAGATACAAAAACAAAGTTATGAATATTCAAGTGCACATAATACTCAATGCTTGGCATAGTAAAACTAGATATAACATACAGGCTGGACTTTAGTGAGGAACGTTAAAGCACAATGTATTGAAACTTACCAATAAAATTAACCACTCCTCATACTTTCCCTTTTATTCCTCTCTTCCTCCTTTCTTTCCTCTTTCCATCCCTCCCTCCTTTCCTTCCTTTCTTATTTTTTACCAGGTGATAGTAAGAGAAGCAGGCATTTGAAAATCAATTGTCCAGCTTCTTAACACCATTAGGTCCTCTGTTCTCTGTGTATATGTCCTTGAAGATTTCATTCACTGCTTTATATAGCTAGATCCCATATCAATTTCTCTACCATGAAGTTTTTCAGGAGGCATGATCTTGTTTTTCCCTTGCCTTCTTGACATAGCTTCCTTAATGAGTTTACAGTACTTTAAATTCCATATGTTGAAAATTAAAATCGTAACTTTTCACCAAAACCAGATTCTCAAATTAACTTTCTTATTTCTTTGATGTCACCCTCATAGTCACTCATCTAGGTTCAAACCATGAGAGTCATTTCCAATTAATTCTCTCCTCTTTTCCTTTTGACTGCCTCCTACCCAATCTTTATTCAAGTCTCCTTTATTTCTTTGCCTGACTAAGGTTATTTATCTTGACTAACTCTCCTCCTTCTCATCCGTCTCTTTCTCAATTCAACGTTCATATTGTGGTACTAATCTTTCTAAAATTCAGGTCAAACTACATCATTCTAAAGACTCAAAGACTTCCTGTTTTATCTTTTGTCAGTCCTCAGAATATACCCTGAGTTCAGACACAGGGACTCTATCTTCTCTGACCACCTCACATGGATTTAATAGATACGTACCTCATAGTACTTATACTCCATTCTGTAATTTAGTTATTAATATATTTGTCTTATTTTTATCTTTCCTCTTCCCAAGAATTCTAGTTTGTCATCTTTTTTCCTCCATTATGCCTAGTAAAATGGTCATTGATTAACATGCATTTATCAAGTTTTATCAAATAAAATACTGTACATGCTTTACAGAATAAAAACACCTATAAGGCATAATAGTCTAATTATTGATCTTATTTTTAAGCGCAAGAAAATAAATCATATTTATATGATTATAAAACTAGAAGATACTTTATAGATCAACTGTGCAGCTCATAATTTTAAAACTTAAAAAATTCAAAATGATTAACTGTCTTTAACAATACACATAACCAACTAATAGCAGACTAACTTGAACCCAAGCCTGTTTCTTTTCCCCCCAAGAGAATGATTAATCAGTTATGTAAAACTGTTGCTTTGAAACAACTAAAAATTCAGAAATGGAATGTTAGATGTGTCTACAATTTGCCTTCTCTCTTTATGTTTAGCATATACAATATAAATTCTTCCTATTAAATCATATTCAAGTATTAACAAAGTGTCTGGTAAATTTGGTAAAATAAAGCCAAATTGAAGAATCTCTGTCATCCAGTTTCTCCTCAATTTAATAAAAACAAATGGGAAAAGAAATTTCAAATTTAACTAAAAAAAGAAAGCACAACCTCATGTCATAAGCTTCAAAAGGTGAGAGCTATGATAAACACAGTATTTTATGAGTCCCCAGGGGACCCTAAACCCATACCACCTCCACATTGGAAGTGGTACATTTATAAAATCCTAACCATTTGTATAATATTATGATGTTTGAAGGTCAACAGATGGTAAGGGGCATGGATATTTTCTTCTTACTCAGAGGAAGTGAAAATGATTTCTGGGGAGAGAAGTGAAATAGAAAAAGTGTACTACTAGTATATGTTTTTTCTGATATTTAAAAGGTGGGCAGAGCTTAGGGATTCTTCCTGAGTTGAGGGAATGACATAAGTTTCAAAGATATCCCCCACAAGAGTAGCAACTACTTCCCAGAAGGTAGAATAAATCCTGGTCCAGAATATTTGGCTCATTTTAGAAAGTAGAGCCAGACCAGTAATCCCAGCTGGGTTCTTGTTTATCTCACTCTACTCGTCACAGGAGGGGCTATAACAAAGTCAATAAGACAAAACTATAGCCCTCAAATTCTGAATCAGAGGAGATATAACCTCCTTTTAACAATAATGATGAAAAGGGACTAAAACAGAAGTCACTTGTACAAAACTGAATTGTTATTTTAAAGTCTGGAAAAACTTACATTTATAAACAAGAGATCAGAATTAAAAGCAGAAGAGTGAAATACAAATTTGGATTACAGGGTTTAAAAAATTGAAATTAAAACAATACAGGCTGAGCGTGGTGGTTCATGCCTACAATTCCAGCACTTTTGGTAGCCCAACTGGGAGAATCGCTTGAGGCCAGATGTTTGAGACCAGTCTGAGCAACACAGTGAGAACTTGTTTCTACCAAAAAAAAAAAAAAATCAAAAAAATAACCAGGCTTGGTGGTGCATGCTTGTAGTTCCAGCTACTCGGGAGGTGGAGGCAGAAGGATTGCCTGAGCCCAAGAGGTCGAAGATGTGGTGAGCCGTTCCATTGCACTCCAGCCTAGGCAACAGAATAAGACCCTGACTCAAAAAACAAACAAGCAGAAAACAAATCTAGAAGAAAACAATACTAATAAATAAATACGGTTTCTAGATGCCTCCCTAAAATGACCAATTTCCTGATTAATAACATATTGAGTAAGTTCCACTTCTTATAATCTAGGTCTAGCTAACCTATAAATTAACTCTTATATATAAACAGACAGCTGAAGATTTATATTTGAGAAAAGTTTTCAACATTAAAGAGAGAGACCAATCAAAACAGAAGAAAAAAGGTGGAAGTAACACAGAAAGGAAGAAGCCTTGAACAGACATTTCTTCAAAGATGATATACAAATGACCAACAAGCATAGGAAAAGATGCTCAATATCACTAATCATTAGAGAAATTCAAATAAAAACCACGTATCACTTCAACCCCATTAGGAAGATCATTCTCAAAAACAAAAACAGAAAAACAAACAAAACCCCTGAAAATAGCAAGTGTTGGTGAAGAGGTGGAGAAACTGGAATGTTTGTTCACTGTTGGTAAAAATGTGACATGGTTCAGTTGCTATGGAAAACAATGTATTAGTTCCTCAAAACATTAAAAATATAATTACACTGCAATTACCATATGATTCAGCAATTTCACTTGAGTAACTATGCAAAAGAACTGAATGTAGAGTCTTAAAGGGATATGTGTACAGTCGTGTATGCAACAGCATTATTCACAATAGCCAAGATATGAAAACAACCCAGATGTCCATGAATGGATGAATTGATAAACAAAATGTGGTATATACATACAACGGAATATTTTTCAGTTTAGAAAAAGGAAATTCTGATACTACAACATAATGCTATGGTATTTCACAAACTTTGAGAACATTATGCAAAGTGAAATAAGCCAATCACACAAAAAATGTATAATTCTATTGAGGTATACAGAGTAATCAAGTTCATAGAATGAGATGATAGAATGATGGATGCTAGAGACTGGGGAGAGAGTATAGTGGTGAATTGTTTAATTGGTATATAGCTTCTGTTTTGCAAGATGAAAAATTTCTGGAAGTTGATTCCAGAATAAAACCAACAATGTAAAAGTTCTGAAGATTGACTGAACAACAACGTAAATATATTTGACACTACTGAACTGTACACTGGAAAGGGTTAGGACAGTAAATTTTATATTGCAGATGTTTTGCCACAGATCAAAGAAGAGGAATAAAAGAAAATGTTTTGTCCATATGGTTAGAAGAAAGGAATATTTGGAAAGCAAGAAAGAGGTTTAGAAAACCAAATAGTTGATGGCAGAAATACAAATTCAACAGAAAGGTAGAAGGATAAAATTGAGAAAATCTCCCATAAGGAAAAAAGACAAGATGAAAAAAATCAAAAATAAAACAAAACATCAGCTGGGTGTTCAAATTTTTAGAAAACATAAGTTACAGAGAGAGAAAATGAAAAGGAGCAAATTGTCACAAAAATGTTGCCTAAAATCACATCAAACTGAAGAATATGAAATTTCATTAATAAAGGTCTCCACAAAGTAGAAAACAAAATGAGTGGGAAGACTCATAAATAGGTAACAGCATTACTAAACTTTAGAAGCCTTGGAATAAAATGAAGATATTAATGACTTTAAGAAATTGGAGAGGAGAAAAACAGGTAACCAAGAAAAAAACGAATACAGAATTTTAATGGACTTTTTGTCAGAATCATTGTAATACCTTTAAAATCATGAGAGAAAATGAGTCTAACTTAGAAATTTCTATCCAGGCTGTCAATCAGTGTGAAGAATGAATAATGACATTTTCTGACATGTAAGGAATCAAAAAATTTCCCTTTTATATACTACCAGTAATAAGCAACTGGAACATTGGTACAGTTAATATAATTTATGCACTACATTTAAAAGAACATTGGTACAGTTAATATAATTTATGCACTACATTTAAAAGAATTAAACTAATAAAAAAAGAAGACACATGATGTAGGAAATACGGAATCCAATACAGTGAATACACAAAATAAACCAAGAGGAATAAAATTAGGGAAATTTCTAAGATAACAATAATAAAGCAGACCTAGAAAACAATCTGTCAAGATAAAAGAAGGAAAGCAGTGACCTCCATGGGGGATATTGTTAAGAAGAAAATGATAATAATAGAGTAACCAATGTATTTCAGTAGACTTTTTAGATCAGCAGTAATGTCAAAGAGCTTGGTGATTAATCAATTAAATAGGAAATGGAGCAGATAAAAAAAATCAAAACAGTCATTTATTCCAGGGCAAATAAAATATTGCACAAAAGGGGCTATGTAAACATAGTATAATACTGCCCATAGCTACAAATAATATGTACAGTTTCATAAATTTATGTGTATTAAAAACTAACTCAGCCAAAAAGAGAAATATAAAAACAGCATGAGGAGGGGATAGGGGAAGATGGCCACCAAGAAGCACCTTTCTCATGGAACAAATCAAGAAAGAGAGTCCTAGCGTCAGAGATCCTCAGCAGGCAGAGCAGGATAAGATGGAGGATGTACTCCACAACTCACAGAGGAACAGTGGAACACACAGGGAGCAGGGAGGAGAGAGAAAGAACAGCCTGTTTGGGGACCAGAAAGCCTCCTTCTTGCTCAGGTTGCAATGGAAACAGACAGCAGCCTCTGGATATGGGGAAACGGTTAAGGCAGAAAGTTAGAAACTTGGGGTTCTTGCCACAAACTGGGAGGATCCTTCAAGCCTCACAGGACTCCCCATTGAGTACACAAGGGCAGGAAGCTGGAACACAAACTGGTCGGATCCAGCCATCAGGAAAAATCTTACTACTGAACGAAACTTTGAATGTTGAGCACTGGCAGCCTTAGACAAGTAAAGAGGAGCCGGGGTAGGGGAGATTCGGTTATCCTGGCAACCTCTCTTTTTACATGTGAAGTCTTTTGTGTAACAGATATGGCTCAGCTGTCTCTGCAGCATAGTCACAGTGGCCAAGAGACATGCTTCCCACTGGGGTAGCCATTTGTCCTCCTAGGTGGGGAGCTGGATAGCCGTCCGACCTAGCCCTCTCTAACCAACTTCCCCACCCCCCACCCTCCTTGAAAACCCAAGGTTTCAAGAACTATGAGAGCTCCTATAGCCCCACTCATCTTCTAAGTCACCTGTGTGCTTCCAGGGGCCACTGCCACCACCACAGTTGGCTGCCTTTTATAAGTACCTCCTCCTGGCCGGAGATAAACTGGCACAGCCCATTTAGAACATCTGAGCCAATAACACAGATAATACAGACAACAGTACAATAAGAAGGAGACAAAGACAAAGCCATGTCACTGTACTTCTTGCAGAATAGTTCATAGACCAAGGTATCAGAGAGCTTCTCCAGAGTGTCCTCCAGAGAAATGAGTGACCACTTCTCTTTAGAATTCAACTCTTGTGCCTACACATCACTGGATACCTTGCAGGAATCCTCCAGCACCAGCCAAATTGAGGCAGCCTCATAGCTCGACCCAGAAGAGCAGCAAGACTCACAGTGCCTGGGCTGCCACAGATTACCACCCCCAGGGGGAAAAGGAGTGCACCACAGCAAGGGAGCACCCTGTGGGACAAAAAAATCTCACAAACAGACATCCCAACAGTAGCCACCTTATTTAACTAAAAAACAACAAAACAAAAAAAGAAAAATAAGAGTCTTCCCTCAGAGATGAGGAAGAACCAATTAAACAAAACATCAATCCCCAGTGCCTTAATGAGACAACATCCACAAAAGAGTTTCCCAGATCCTAAGCAATGGAATATAGGAGAATGATTTGTCCCTGATGGCAGATACAGAATAAAACAAATAAAAACAGAGACACAAGATACCAAAACTTCTGAGATACCATGAAAGTGATGCTGAGAAGGAGATTTATACCATTGCATGCATATATCAGGAAAATAGAGGGATCTCTAAACAGTGTAACATCACACCAAAGGGAGCTGGGAAGGCAAGAGCAATAGAATCAAAGAATTAATAGAAAAATGGAAATCATTAAAATAAAGTCACTGTTAAAGAAAACAGGGACCAAAAAAAAATCATACAAAGGATCAATGAGAAGAAAATCTTGTTCTTTGAAAGAATTAATAAGATTGACAGACCCTTGGTTAGATTAACAAAAAATAAAAAGAGAGGGAGAGAGAGAGAGGAAAAAATTTCAAATAAAGACAATTAGAAAAAAAAAAGGCAAAGTTACAACTGAGCCTGAAGAAATGCAAAAGATTATCAGAGATTACTATGAACATCTGTATGCAATAAACTAGAAAATACAGAGGAAATGGAGAAATATCTGGCATCCCATAACCTCCCAAGATGGAAATAAGAAGATACTGAAACCCTAAGCAGACCAATAGTAATCCAATAAGTTGACTCAGTAATAAGAAATCTCCCTGCCAAACAAAAAAAGTCCTTGGCCATATGGCTTCTCAGGTGGATTACACAAGACATATGAGAAAGAGCTAATACCAAACCTATTGAAAGTATCACATACCAATCCTATAGAAAGTATCCTAGGCAACCAAGATGGAAGGAATTCTCTCTAACTCATTCTATGAAGTCAGTATCATCCTGATACCCCAAAATGGTAAAGACCAAACAAGGAAAGGAAACTTCAGGCCAATTTCTCTGGTGAACATAGAGATAAAAATTTTCAGCAAGTTTGTAGCAAATTGCTTTTAATATCATGAGTCTCATTCATCATAACCAGGTGGACTTTATTTCTGAGATGCAAAGCTGGTTCAACATACATAAATGAATAAATATAATTCATTACATAAACAGGTATAAAACCAAGACCCACTTGATTATCTCATTAGATGCAGAAAAAGCACTTGATAAAATCCAATGTCCCTTCTTGATAAAAACCCTTGAACACCTAGGCACCTAAGGAACATTCCTCAGAATAATAAGAGTCATCTATGATAAAACTTCAGCCAACATCATACTTAATAGACAGAAGCTGAAAACATTCCCCCTAAGAACTGGAACAAGACAAGTATGCCCATTCTCATCCCTCCTATTTAACAAAGGCATCCTAGCTAGATAAATTAAGCAGGAGAAAGAAATTAGGGACATACAAATAGGAAAAAGAGGAAGTTAAATTATGCCTCTTTGCAGATGATATGATTCTATCTGTAGAAAACCCTAGAGCGTTTGTCAAAAACATCCTTGCCCTCATAAATGACTTTGGTAAAGTCTTGGAATACAAAATCAATGCTCACAAAAAAATGTTGCATTTCTATACACATAACAGAAAGTTCTTAAATAGTATCTAAAACAGAAAGACCAAAAAATATTAAGTATGTGATTTACAAATATGGAGGCAGAAGAAGCAGCTTAAAGAATCTAAAGTATATTCTAAATGAGTCAGAAATCAATAAAGGAGGCAATAGGAAGTTCTGCTTTCAGTTTGCATTCATAGTTCAACTATTTGACTCTTAAAATTATATACATGTATAATTTTATTTAAATAAATGAATAAAGGAAGAAAATATTCTTCATGTCTCTAGAAAGAAAATATGTAGAATTGTCCAGTAGGAGAAAGACTATAAAATCTGCAAAAAATTAAGAAACAAAATTGTGATCTAAAACAAAACTCAGCCAAGTCCTGATTTTGATCAAGTAGACCAGGCATTTTTAAAACCTCCAACTAGTTGAGGGAAACTGCCAGGGGACGGGGAGACACACCTCATCAACAAGGGTACTTGCATAATGAACATTTGGATACCTAACCTTGAATTGTACCCCACATCTTTAAAATTAAAAATAAAAAAAAAATACATCCAACTTCCAGGTAATTCACCATGCAAGGGAATTTATTTAAAAATTGAAATATATGGGAGTGAAGGTGGGATGATATTAATATGTAAAAGTATTATAGGTTTTTCAAAGTCTATCCAAAACTGAAATATGTGTGCCAAAAATAAAACACAACGATTCCAATCTTTTAGTCCTTCTCATAGATTTTCCATAAATTTAGAGGTGACTATAAGAAATACTCATCAAAATATTTACTATTTTTCAGATACTTTGTTATTTCTATAATCATGCAAAATAAGTTAAATAACCTTATTAAGTTAGCATTCATAATACAATTCTATTTTATAACATTTGTTTCCCTGTCAGACTATTTATTTGTGTTCTCTTCCAACTACATTTGTGCAGAGAAAGTTATCTGAATGCTGTTAGCCTAATGTTAACAATGGTTATTTTGGGTGTTATATATTTTCTTCCTTATATTCTAGTTTATTGTTTGAATTCTTTATAATGAGCCTGAATCATATGTGTTAGTATTTTTTTAAAAACCCAAAAATTAAAGGAAAGAAAAATAAAATCAAGTAACCAAAAAGTTATGTCAAAGAAAAAAAACCCACAAACACCCATTAATGTCAATAAGGAAAGGCCAGTCCAAGTTTTCTGTAACACAGATTGGCAATAATTTTCCAGAATGTCTGGAATCCGTGACTATCTTCTCTGTTTAGTCTGAAAAAGTCTTGCCATCCCAGCTGTCTATCTTCAATTTTACCACCTTTTCTTCCCTCTACACAACAGGAAACTCGGTAAGTCTGACAGAATATCATGTCTCTCTTGTACACTTTTAAACTAGTTTTCTCAAGATGGTTAACTTTATTTTCTTGATTTCTAGATGTATTCTATCAGGCAAAATCTCACTAGATGCCTAGAGTGCTTCAGGCACTTTAAATGTATCCATGAGTCTCCAATATTTATCCAGACAAGCCCATTTTGCCCCTTCCAGCCTTCTGTATGTTTGCCATATTTTTTCCTGGTGTAAACCAAAAACAAATTCCTAAGCCCCCCACAGACTGAATGGACCTTTTACTGGCCAAGGGGATCCCAGAAATCTTTAATAACTGACATCCTAGCTGTAATGAGATGGTAGGTCAGACACATTTCCTTAGATCCCTGTCCCCAACCCTTTTATGACACAACAGACCTTTAAGACACAACATATGACCAACATTAATGTTAAAATGGAGATCATAAGGCAATTGAATTCATCAGTCATCAGACACTGACTGAGCCTCCCACCCCTGTTCTATCAGCCATACTACAACTTTGATTGGACAAGAGATTGATACTTATAACTTTTTTTAGGTAGGAAGACTACTGACCATGAACTAGTTCTGGCTAGTTTACAGTGGCTGTGCTTTTGCATGCCTTCATGTCCTGAAAAGACCTTTTGAGATATAAAACCTAATTGTCATACATTTAAGTGTTAATTCTCCACCCCAAGGTGAACATAGGTTGCATATTGCATACATTTTGTTCAGTACGTTTGTCTCTAAACCACCTTCATAGCCTCTCCTGTAATCCGTTAAATATGTATACTTAGCCAATCCTTTTAGCTTAAAGCTCCTACTCGCATCCCTCCTCCTTCAAAGTGTCTGCTGATGGTTTAGCCAGCTTGGAGGCTGTAACTCTTTATAAGAAATACACTCTTATTTTCCAAATGTATGAAAACTTGTGATTTGTAAGTTGCCACTAGATTCCTGTCTCCCAGCCCACAACCTACATTTGGCTTACTGATTGCAGTTCACTTCTGATCATGCCCTAAGGGCCCCCTTTTCTCTAACTAGCGGTTTGATCTGCATCTCAGCATGTACCACAGACTTGATTCTGGTGCTTTTCCTGTTTCTGTGCACTGGCAAAGTTGGAAAGCTCCACATCCCTCCTCACTATGCCCTCGGGTGTAAGGCACTAGAGGGCAGTTCCTGGGGGGTCTGTGTGCCAGATAAGGATCAAACAAAATGCTATTCAAAAGCCTGTCTGTAGAATTAATAATCAAAGACAAAAGCAGTAGCCAAGAAAAGGAGTTAAAACAGGGAGGCAGATGTAAAGATGATGAACCATCAGAGTGAAAACTCATAAATAGAAGATAAGTGGATAAATCTCTCTCCTAATGAGGGAGATGGTAAAAAAAAAAAAAAAAAAATAGAATGACAAATGATTTCTAAAGTGGTTAAGATCCAGGTGGTTAAGAATCTAAATTGAGGGATTGTTTTAAGCAGGCCCATCTTAAAAGAAGTTAAATCTGTGCTTGTAGGAGTATAGAATCCTTCACACATTTAGTACTAACTGTGTGAACCAGCTTTATGGACAGCTACTGCAGCTCTGGATATTGCTTAAGGTGCTGGAATTCTGACCTAGACCAACTCTGATGTCTGGGTATCTTTCTGAAATGCACAAGATATCTGTTATAGAAAGAAGTATGTTGAAATAGGAATGATGTTTAACCTTCAATTTTTATTTCGGTAGATAGGATCTCAAAGCCCTGTGCCATCCAAGTTGAGGCAGCTAGAGATCAAATTCCAACTCCTGTATTTGGCTTATTCTTTTAACATATGCAGTGTGTCCATTTAAGGTAATTCTAGAGAAGTACAACTTTCCTCTCAACCTTCCTCTAGCTGGGTCTAACTGCAAGTATGGCTGTTCAAAGAACCAGCATAGGTGCCTCCCATGGACATTTTGGTGGCTGTTTCCTCATCTGTAAAATAGAGTTAATTATACTACCAACGTGTAGGTATAAAAGAATGTTAATTAGAAATTTTTACGGAGAGAAACAGAGTTGCAATCAAAAAGATTCACCAAGAGAATCACAGAGAACCCACAAATATGCTATGAAAGAATCAGCTTTATTTATCAGCCAGTTTCAGAGAGCATGAATGCCGGCTTGGGAAAGTAAGGATTATCATAAGCTCCTTATCTCTACTCCTTACCCACTACCCACCCCAACCAAGGAGGGATCAGAAACCACACTAGAGAGAAATGGAGATAAATGAGGATCACAGGAAAATCCAATGTCATCTCCCTCCTCAAAGGGAAGCAGTCCACTTACAACTGCTTTAAGTGTAGCGGATAGGAGGATCATTAACTTTCATTGAAGAGCGCAGTGCTGATTAACATATTGGAACTGCCATTTCAATCCCAGTAGAGATGGTATTCTGATGTTGAAAATAACCATATGATTTTGTTAGTCACCAGAAAAATGATGCGACTTTGTGAATCTGAATTCAGTGACTGGGGTGACATCACCTCCATAGTAGGTTTAAATGAAATGAGATGGCTTCTTCCCATAGATTCTGTTTTTGTTTCCTACAAACAAAATAGTTGTTAGAATTAAACCAGTTGACCTAGGCTGGGTGTGGTGGCGCCCATAATCCCAGCACTTTGGGAGGCTGAGGTAAGAGGATTGCTTGAGCCCAGGTTCACATAGTGAGACCTCATCTCTCCAAAAAATTAGCTAGGCATGGTGGCACACACCTGTAAGTCCAGCTACTCAAGAGGTTGAGGCAGAAGGATCTCCTGAGCCCAGGAAGTTGAGGCTGTGGTGAGCTGAGATCGTATCATCACACTCCGGCCCGGGCAACAGAGTGAGACCCCGATCCCCCATGCCCCAAAGTAAATGAGTTGATCTATGTGAATTGAGGAAAGGAGCACTAAGCACCTGTGGAAGCTCAAAAAGCTGGCAAATATAATCATTATCACTATAATCATCATCACTATCATCATCATCATTAATAGTGGCTAACACTAGTGTAATGGGTCATGTCTATTTTATGTATTACATAGCCTAGTCATTAAAGTCCCTCTGTATAAAACAGATATGCATATACATTTTTTCTTATCTTCTGTTAAATCCAAGGATCTCGTCTTTTCTTTTTCTCTTAATTCATATTTGGGTTTGATTCTTAGTTCTGAGTTGAGACAGACTTTAATCAGGTCAATTTACCTTTCTAAACCTCAGAAACCCAAACCCTTTGTCCCCCTACTCATTCGGCCTTAGCTACAGAGGAAGGTGAAGTCATGTCATTCCAAACTTCCTTGTATTTTTGGACTGATTCTGAATACAAGCCAAATTTCTTTTTTTTATAATTTATATCTTATTTTAAAGATGTGTCGTACAATACAGGATTAGGTGTACAAGTGGACATCATTCAGGTAAAATTTGGGCCTCCCTTTAGTTCCCATTCTGCCTAATTTGAGATCATGTACCCTAGTTGATGTTGTGTTCCCCCAACCCCAGCAGTATTCCACTGCTGCCAATCCCTTTCTTATAGTATTATTATAAATGTTCAGGGTCCACTTATGAGTAAGAGCATGTGGTACTCTGTTCTTTGTTTCTGTGATAGATCACTGAATAACATAGACTCTAAATCCATCCAAGATGTTGCAAAGTCCATATGTTTGTTCTTCTTTATGGCTGTGTATTGTTCCATCATGTATATATACCACATTTTAAAATCCAGTCCACTTTTGATGGGCAGCTATTGTGAATAGTGCTGTAATAAACATGTCTGTGTAGGTTTTTTTTTTTTTTTGTAGAATGACTTTAGAACCTCTGGGTATATTCCCAGCAGGGAGATTGCTAGGTCAGATGGAAGGTGAATTTCTAGTTATTTTAGAGATCACCACACTGTTTTCTATAGAGGTTGAACTAGTTTGCATTCCTATCAGCAGTGTAGAAGCATTCTCTTTTCTCTGCATCCTTGCCAGCATCTGTTGTTTGTTTTATTATTGATGGTCATTCTTACTGGGGTTTGGTGGCATCTCGATGTGGTTTTGATTTACATTTCTTTGATGGTTCATGAGGCTGAGCACTTTTTCATGTGTCTGTTGGCTGCCCATGTACCTTCTATTGATAAGGTCTATTCATGTCTTTTGCCCACTTTTGAATAAGGATGTTTGCTTTTTTCCTTTCAGCATGTTTGAGTTCCTTGTAGATCATGGATGTTAGGCCTTTGTCAAATATACAGTTGGCAAATATTATTTATCCCATTCTGTGGACTGTCTTCCTGCAATCTTAATGGTTTCTTTTGCTTTGCAGAAGTTTTTCAGTTTAATGAGACTCCACTTATCTGTCTTATCTCTTATGCTATGGGAACTTGGGATTTTGATCAGGAATTGGTTGCCTATGCTGATTTCTATAAGGGTGACTCCTGCATTTTCTAAGATTCTTACAGCTTGAGGTTTCACATTTAGATCTTTGATCCATTTAGAGTTGATTTTTGTGTATGGTGATAGGTAGAGGTCATGTTTCAATCTTCTGTGTGTGATCAGCCAGTTTTCCCAACACATTTTACTGAGCAGGTTTTCCTCTCCTCAGTGGTTGTTGATGGAGGCTTTGTCTCAGATGAGTTGGCTGAGAAATTGAGGCTTTACTTCTGGAATCTCTATCCTGTTCCATTGGTTCATATGTCTGTTCTTGTACCAATACCAGGTTGTTTGGATTATTGTAGCTTTATAGCAAAGTTGAAAGTCTGGAAGTATGAAACCTCCCACTTTATTTCTTTTACTAATGATTGTTTTAGCTATTCATGGTCATTTGTGTTTCCATATGAATTTCTGTAATGTCATTTCCAGGTCTGAGAAAAATGGTGTTGGTAATTTAATGGGTATTGCATTGAATCTGTAGATTGCCTTTGGTAGGATGGACATCTTAACAATGTTGATTCTTCCTTTTCATGAGTATGGAATATTTTTCCATTTGTTTGCATCTTTTTGGATTTCTCTGAGCAGTGTTTTGTAGTTTTCATTGTAAAGACCTTTCACTTCTCTGGTTAGGCATATGCCAAGGATCTTTCAGGTGAGATGGCAATAGAACAGGTAAGAATGTCAGAGTGTCCACAAAAGCAAGTGTCCATAAAGACTCTCTGCATAAGTGAGTGTATAAAGGTAGTGAGTAAAAGTCCATCTGAGGGGAGACTTGGGTTCATGCACCTGGGGTTCTCTTCCAGAGATGACTGCAACCCACCACCACCCTGAGATTGTAGCTCCTGGTGCACAGTATCATCTGCCATTCTTGGGGTACTCTTGAGAGGAGGCAGCAGAGAACAGCTGCTACTTACCACCTGGCACCCAGCCCACACCATCACCTGCAGCAGCAAACCAGGCATGAGCAGGAAGAACCATGGAGAAGGCAAGTCATGGAAATCTGAAACAAAAACTCCAACACCAGTGATAAGATGCCAATGAGCCGAGCTCGGTGGCTCAGCCTGTAATCCCGTGCCTTTGGGAGGCTGAGGTGAGTGGATTGCCCGAGCCTGCGGGTTCGAGACCTGCCTGGGCAGGCGAAACCTCGTCTCTACAATAAATCAAAAAAAAAAAATTGGCCGGGCATGGTAGCGCGCGCCTGTAGTTCCGGCTACTCAGAAGAGGCTGCGGTGGCCGGGAGCAGCCACTGCACTCCAGTCTGGGCGACGGAGTGAGACACCAACTCAAAAAAAAAAAAAAAAAAAAGATGCCAATGAATGCCATCTTCTCAGTCCCAGAACTGGGTAGAGCCCTGCATTGTCCCAACCAGCTCCATCCAGACTCCATCTTGGAACCCAGAGTCTATCTTCTCACTGGACTCGGAGAGACAGACAAAGTTCTCAAAGATAAAAAATTTCAACCAAGAATTATCTACCTAGCTAAGCTGAGTTTCATCAGTGATGGGGAGTTAAAATCCTTACCAGACGTTCAGTCCCTAAGAGTTTATGCTGCCTCCAGACCAGCTTTACAAGAAACACTTAAGAAAGTGTTAACACAGAAGAAAGGAAAAAAAGAACAACAATGCCCTTCACAGGAATGCAGGGAAAATATTCAAAATATATTTGAATCAACCCCCAAATCAAAAGAAAGACAACAAACAAATAAGCAAACAGCAGCAACAACAACAAACTCTGTAAGAACTGCATAACAGGGATAAACTCTCACATGTCAATAATTAGCCTGAATGTGAATGGACTAAATGCTCCACTAAAAAAAGACACAGAATGGCACAATGAACAAAATATCATGAGGCGACAATAAATTGTCACCAAGAGACTCATCTCACCAGAAAGGACATTCACAGACTCAAAGTAGGAAGATGAAAAACAAAATTTCAGGAAAATGAAACACAAAAGAAAGAAGGAGCAAGATCTTAAGATCAGACAAAATACCCTTTGAGCTATCAAAAATTTAAAAAGATATGAAAGGTCACTACATAATAATTAAAAGGTTCAATCCATTAACAAGAAATCTTACACATATGTGCACCCAACATAGGAGCACCAAATTCGACAAAACAGCTTCTGGGTAAATTTTAAAAAAGATATTGAAGCTAACATATCATAGCTGGGTACTTAAATACCCCACTAACAACCCTAGACAGATCAAGACAAAAAAATCAACAGATAGAACCCAACCTCAATGTGACACTTGATCAAATGGGCTTAACTGATACCTACAGAACACTCCACCCAACAAACACAGAATATACATTCTACTCATCACCACATGGAATGTACTCTATATCAACCACATCCTCAGCCATAAATCAACTGTTAGCAAATTCCATAAGATTGAAATTCTGCCATGCACCTTCTCAGGACATAGTGGAATAAAAATAAATATCGACACCAACAGAGTTCTCCCCAAACCCACAAAGACATGGACACTAAACAGCATGATGCTAAACAACTCCTGGGTCAACATGGAGATTAAAACAGAGATTATAAGATACCTGAAAACAAATGAAGACAAAGAAGCATCTTAACAAAATCTCTGGGATGCTATAAAAGCAGTACTAAGAGGGGAATTCATATCTGTAGGAACACACATAAAGAAAAGGAAAGATCTCAAGTTTACAGCCTAACAAATCATCTAATGAAGCTGGAAAAGCAAGATCACCAAAACCCTAACTTCAGCAGAAGAATCCAGATCACCAAAATAAAAACCCAAACTCATAGGAGACAAAAATATAATACAAACAATCAATGAAAAAAAAGCTGGTTATTTGAAAAGATAAACAGGGTTGATGGACCCCTAGCTAAACTGACCAAGAAAAATAGATAAAAAGCACAAATAAGCATAATCAGTAATGCAAAAGGTGAAATCACAACTGACCCTGAAGAAATACAAAAGATTATCAGAGATTACTATGTACACCTGTATGGAAACAAACTTGAAAACCTAAATGAAATGGAGAACTTTCTTACATCACACAACCTCCCCAGGTTGAAATAAGATGAAATCGAGACCCTAAATAGAACAATACCCCAGGAAATTGACTATGTCATAAGAAAACTACCCACCAAAAAAGTCCTGGACCAGATGGCTTTCCAGCAGAATTCTAAAAACATACAAGGAGGAGCTGATACCTATCCAATCGAAAGTATTCCAGGCAATTGAGAAACATGGAATGTTCCCCAAATCATTTTATGAAGCTAACATCACAGTGATATCCAAACCAGGTAAAGATCCAACAAAGAAAGAGAACTATAGACCAATATCCTTGATGAATATAAATGCTGAAATTCTCAACAAGATTCTAGCAAACTGGATCCATCAACACTTGTTAAAAATGATCCACCATGACCAAGTAGGCTTCATCCCTGAGATGCAGGGCTGGTTCAACATCTGCAAGACCATAAACAAATTAAATACATCAACAGATGAAAAGACAAAAACCACATGATTATATTATTAGACTCAGAAAAAGCTTTTAATAAAATCAAACCCCCTTCTTGATAAAAACCCTCGAAAATCTAGGCATAGATAGAACATACCTCAATATAGTAACAGTCATCTATGAGAAACCCACAGTCAATATACTGCTAAATGGACAGAAATTGGAACCATTTCTCCTGTAAACTGGAACAAGACAAGGATGCCCACTCTCTTCCCTCCTGTTCAACACAGTATTGGAAGACCTAGCTAGAGCAATCAGACAAGAAAAGAAAATTAGGAGTATCCAAACAGAAAAAGAGGAAGTTAAGTTATCCTTCTTTTCAGAAGACATGATTCAATACCTTGAAAACCCAATAGAATCAATCAAAAACCTTCTTGCACTAATAAAGGACTTTGACAATGTCTCAGGGTATTAAAAAGTGTTCAAAAAGTCACGTGTCTTTACACCAACAACAAACAATCAGAAACCCAGATAAAAAGTGCAATCCCATTCACAATAGCCACAAAAAAAGTGAAATACCTTGGCATCTTCCTAACCAGAGAAGTGAAAGACCATTACAACAAATGCTACAAAACACTGCTCAAGGAAATGAAAAATGACACAAACAAGTGGAAAAATATCCCATTCTCATGGATTGGAAGAAATCAACATCGTTAAAATGTCCATCCTACCTAAGGCAATCTACATATTTAACACAATACCCATTATATTGCCAGCAGCATTTTCTCAGACCTGGAAAAGGCAATATAGAAATTCATATGAAAACATAAATGACCACAAATAGCCAAAACAATACTCAGAAAAAAAATAAAAGCAGGAGGTATCACACTCCCTGACTTTAAACTCTATTATAAAGCTACAATAATCAAAACAGCTTTGTACTGGTACAAGAACAGGCCTATAGACCAATGGACAGAAAAGAGATTCTAGAAGCAAAACTTCATTTCCTCAACCAACTCATCTTTGACAAAGCCTCCATCAACAACCACTGGGGAGAGGAGAATCTATTCAGTAAATGGTGCTGGGAAAACTGGCTGATCACATGAAGAAGATATAAACAAGACTCCTACCTATCCCCATACTCAAAAATCAACTCTAAATGGATCAAAGACCTAAACGTAAAACCTCAAACTATAAGACTCTTAGATAATGCAGGAGACACCCTTAGGGAAATTGGAACCGGCAACTGATTCCTGATCAAACCCCAAGTGCCCGTGCAATAAGAGATAAAATAGATAAGTGGGACCTCATCAAACTAACAAGCTTCTGCAAAGCCAAAGATACCACCAAGTGAGCACCGAGACAGCCCACAGACTGGGAAAAAATATTTGCCAAATTGTATATTGACAAACGTCTAACATCTAGGATATGTAAGGAACTCAAACATGCTGAAAAGAAAAAACCAAAAAAACAGCCCCATTACAAAGTGGGTAAAGCATATGAATAGACACTTCTTAAAAGAAGACATACAAGCAGCCAACAGATACATGAAAAAATGTTCAGCCTCATTAGTCATCAAAGAAATGCAAATTAAAACAACACTGAGATACCACCTAACTCCTGTCATGATGGTCATCAACAATAACTCAAAAAACAACAGATGCTGGAGAGGAACTGAGGAAAAAGGAACACTCCTACACTGTTGATGGGAGTGTAAACTGTACAAACTCTGTGGAAAAAAGTATGGTGATTCCTAAAAGATCTAAAAATTGATGTCTCATATGATCCTGCAATTCCCCTACTGGGAATATACCCAGAGGAACTCAGATCACTCTATGAAAAAGATACCTGCACATGCATGTTTATTGCAGCATTATTCACAATATCAAAAACATGAAACCAACCATGTTGCCCATTGAAAGGACTGAATACAAAAAATGTGATACATATTCACAATGGAATATTGTGCAGCCATAAAGAAGAACAAAATTATGAACTTCACAGCAATTTAGATGAACTTAGAGTCTATAATATTGAGTGATCAATCACAGAAGCAAAGAGCCGAGTATCACATCTTCTCACTAATAAGCAGACCTTTGAACAACTATCATAATATTGTAAGAAAGGGATTGGCAGAAGTGAGAAACTACTGGGGGCGGGGGGAGTAGGGCTGGATTGACAGTAGTGGGAAACTGTCAGGGGAAGTGGGGGCACACTTCATCAACAAGGGGACCTGAATAATGAACATTTGTATACCTGATCCTGAATTGTACCCCACCTATTTAAAATTTAAATATACAAAAAAAAAGGAAGATGTCAAGGTATTTTATTTTTTTGTGCAGCTATTATGAATGGGATTGTGCTTTTTGTTTGTTTTTCTGCCTGTTTGTTGTTGGTGTATAAAAATGTGACTGTCTTTTGCATATGTATTTTGTACCCCAAGAGTTTGCCAAAGTCCTTTATCAGTGCAAGAAAGTTTCTGACAGATTCTTTTGGATTTTTGAGGTATAGAATCATATCAACCACAAAGAGGGATAACTTTAATTCCTCTTTTCCTATTTGTATACCACTGGTTTCATTTGCTTGCCTAAGTGCTCTAGTTAGGACTTCCAGCACAGTGTTGAACAGGAGGTGTGGGACTGGGCAACCTTGTCTTGTTCCGGTTTTCATGGGAGATACCTTCACTTTCTGTCCATTTAGCAATGTGCTGACTGTGTTTACTATTTTGAGGTATGTTCCTTCTATGCCTAGGTGCTCAAGGGTTTTTATCAAGAAGGGATGCTGGATCTTATCAAAGGATTTTTCTGTATCTAACAATGTAATCATGTGGTTCTTGTTTTTACATCTGTTGATGTATTTATTACATTTATGGTCTTGTGGATGTTGAATCAGTCCTGCATCCCAGGGATAAAGCCTACTTGATCATAGTGGATGATTTTTCAGAAGTGTTGTTAGATATGATTTGCTAGACTCTTGTTGAGAATTTTTGCATCTATGTTCATTAGGATTATTGGCCTGTAGTTCTCTTTTTTGGTTGGATCTTTACCCTGTTTGGATATCAGTGTGATGTTAGTTTCATAACATTATTTGGGGAGAATTCGGTCTTTCTCAATTGCCTGGAATACTTTTAATAAGAACGGTATCAGCTCCTCTTTGTATGTTTTGTAGAATTCTGCTGGAAAGTCATCAGGCCCTGGGCTTTTCTTTTTTTTGTAGGTAGTTTTCTTATGATGGAGTCAATTTTCTGGGTTGTTATTTGTGTATTTAGTGTCTCAATGTCTTCTTATTTCAACCTTGGGAGATTGTATGATGTCAGAAAGTCCCCCATTTCATTTAGGTCACCAAGTTTGTTTCTATGCATGTGTGCATAGTAATCTCTGATAAACTTTTGTATTTCTTTGGAATAAGTTGTGTTGTGATCTTTTGCATTTATGATTGTGTTTATTTGTGCTTTTTATCTCTTTTCCTTGGTTATTCTGGCTAGAGGTCAATCAATCGTGTTTATGCTTTCAAGAATCAGCTTCTTGTTTTGTTGACTTTTTCTATGATATTTTTGTCTTCTATACTCATTTTGGACTTTTAGATTGGTGATCTGAATTCTTCTGCTAAAGTTAGGGTTTTGGTGATCTTGTCTTTCCAGTTCCCTTAGATGATTTGTTGGCTGTTAAATTGTGATCTTTCCATTTTCTTGATGTGTTTGTAGAGATATAAATTCCCCTCTTAGAGCTGTTTTCATGGCATTCCAGAGGTTTTGGTAACATGCTTCTCCATTTTGTTTCCAGGAATCTTTTAATTTCTGTTTTGATTTTTGTGTTGACCCAGGAGTTATTTAGCATCATGCTGTTTAGTGCCCATGTCTTTGTGGGTTGGGGAAAATTTCATTGGTGTTGATATTTAGTTTTATTCCAGTGTGGTCTGAGAAGGTGCATGGGAGTATTTTGATCTTATGAAATTTGTTTATGTTCGATTTATGGCCAGAGATGTAATCGATCTTCGAGTATGTTCCATGTGGTGATGAGTAGAATGTATATTCTATGGTTGTTGAATGGAGTTGTCTGCAGGTATCTGTTAAGTCCATCTGGTCAAGTATCAAGTTGAAGTTCTGAATCTGTGTTGAATTTTTGCCTCAATGATCTATCTAGGGTTGTTAATGGGGTAATCCATAATAGTGTTAGAATCTCTGGATTTGGTTTTACATTTGGTGATATCTGTTAGATAGATGATTTAAACCATATTCTTTGGCATGAGAGATGGCAATCTAGTCAATTTTTTGTATGTCAACTTATGACCTCAATCAATTAGAAACTTATGTCCACTGGGAATAATAGTCTTTGAGATCTGCACTGAAGAATTTGTGTGACTCTATGTTTACTTTTGATTTATGGCTAAAATTATAAAACTTAAGATATAAAATATTTTCATCTATTCAGAAAAAAGCTTTCTGTCTCATTGTGTCAGTATAAAATGTTTTTCTGTATCTGGGGGGTATTAATAAAATAGATTATTTATAATATTTCTTAAAGAAGCCCTTTTGAAATAACCTTATAAAGACAAATAAGTACTTACTTAAATCAAGTATACCACAAATTCACAGAAAATACAGCAATTTATCTATTACTTTAAGTGTTGTATTAGTCAGGGTTCTCCAGTGAAACAGAACCAATAAGATATATATAGAGAGATATATAAGAGGAAATTTATTATGGGAATTGGCTCACACAATTATGGAGAAAAAGAAGTTCTACCATCTGCCATCTGTAAGCTGGAGATTTAAGAATCTGATGGTGGAATTCAGTCTGTGTTCAAAGTCCTGAAAACCAGGGGAGCTAATGATGAAACTACCAGTCCCTGTCTGAGACCAAAGACCTTAGAATAAGGTTGGGACTGCTAGTGTAAGTCCTAGAGTTCCAAGGCCTGAAAAACAGAAAGGAGTTTCTGTGTTTGAGGACAGAATAAGATGGATGTCCCAGCTACAGACGAAAGAAATATAATTCACTCCTTCTTCACATTTTTGTTCTATTTAGGCTCTCAGTGGATTGGGTGATGCAGACCCACAGTGGTAAGGGTGGATGTTCTTGACTCAGTATAACAACTCAAGTGCCGATCTCTTCCAGAAACACCCTCCCAGACACAACACACTCATCTGAGTACCTTAACCTAGTCAGATTAACAAATATAATGAACATAAGAGTGCTAGATTTTAAAAAATTTTATAAAAACTGCTGGCTCAGAAACATTTAAGTATTCATGCCCACTCAAGTTAAACAATTCTTGGCACAAATCAGACTTGTTTAATATTACAGATTAAGAAAGAAAAAAAAGTTATATATATTTGATTTATCATCATTAGGTATAACACAAGCTTATATTTTATTTTTATAAAATTATGAGCTTGTTTTTGCATGAACATACTAGTTAGTTTAAGCTTCCTAAGTTCCTTCTATTTGGTTTATGGATTTAAAAAGATAACCTTACTGCTACATAATGTTCAAGATTATAAAAATTTAA
This sequence comes from Tarsius wallacei, assembly GCA_963574415.1. NCBI lineage: Eukaryota > Metazoa > Chordata > Mammalia > Primates > Tarsiidae > Tarsius > Tarsius wallacei. The sequence goes on along the minus strand of CAUYQG010027590.1, from coordinate 4,116 downwards.
CTTTAGATACAACTAAATTGCATCATTTAAAAAAAATGTATTTATATTTTGTGTCACACTAAACATAGTTTCTAAGATCTTTAACTTAAAAACTTATAATACTATTAAATCAAGTTAAATAACGAATAAACTTTGGATATCTGGATAAGTTTTAAGTAAGATAGAACAGTGAAACCATAATTACTAAGCATAATTTCAATATGTATAATTTTTTTTGCTAATATTGCTTACATGTAAGAGAAAGGCTATGTTTTTGAAATGTCAAATAATATAATGATGCAAAACTAAAATTTGGCTTTTCTTTTTGTAAAAGATCATTGGTTTTAGGGCTCTTAATTAGGGATGGCAAAAGTTTTTAACTTTTTATGTAATCAGTTCAGAGAGCAGAGATTCCATATTACACTGGAATAATCGCTGCTGCTTTTTTGTTGACTTTATCATGTATTTGGTTAATTGAAAACAAACAGTTTCTTACTTACAAAAGAGCTAATTTTTCTGAGTATTTTATTTTTTTCTTCCATGTTTAATTTTAAAATTTACTGAAATTTCATTAATTATTAACTATAGTATTATTTATCTGATGTTTGTAAACTAGACATAATCAAGTGACCAACTCAACTCTGACAACTGAGATTTTGCCTAAGATTCTAATTCAAAGAAAACTGAAATTTTGGGATACCTTTCACCCCTCAAGTTATTTTTGAGATTTCCCACAGTAGTCACTGAAAAAATATAGCAATTTGTTATTAAAAGAATAATGCTAAAAATATTTGGATTCTTTTTCCATATTTCTTAATTAGTTTTGTATTATTACATAAGCTGATAGGAAGATTTTAAAACAAAAGACACACTGAGACTTTTCTAGGTTGTACACTCTGTGAAAAGACCTTGAAGATTTGCAGAAATTTGTTAAACTCTTGTTATCCATGATATGTTCTTACCCTCAGGAGAGATATTGATCAAACTATTATTATATAGTCATTTTATACCCAAATAGAGATTCTACTTTCTTCAATTCCAGTATTATTTGTAACTAAATATAAGACATTGACTAGATTTCGGTATTATTATAAGATATATCTGCTTTCTGCTGATGTTTGCCTAAAGGATCTACTAAAACTACAAGCTAGAATTGTGTTTCAAACTTTGTGGAAAACATTCTGCCAGGTACTATGAATTATTGATGCTTCAAAAACAGGCTCTTGGATAAAGTCTTTCAAGATGGCATCCCTTAGACAACTTTCAAGCCAAACGAATGGATTAAATCTTCCCGATTATTTTAGTCTATAGCAGATTTAATTCATGATTACATATAGTTGAGTCAGAATCCAGCAGCACAAATATTTATTGTATATGACTGAATAAACTGATGCAGGAAGTTCTAGTGTGTGCATTTATTTGGAATAATGTAGATATTTTAAATATTTTTAAATTGACAGCTATATTGAGATGAAGTCTATATATAATAAACTATGTATATTCAAAGTGTATCATTTAAAAGTTTGACACACTTGGCCGGGCTTGGTGGCTCAGCTGTAATCCCAGCACTTTGGGAGGCTGAGACAAGTGGACTGCCTTAGCTTGCAGATTTGAGACCAGCCCAGGCAACTTGGCAAGATCTCTCTTTACAATAAATTAGTAGCCAGGCATGGTGGCGTGTGTCTGTAGTTCCAGCTACTTGGCGGAAGGATTGCTGAAGCCCAGCAGGTCGACACTGGGGTGACTGTGAGCATGCCACTGCACTCCAGCCTGGGCGACGAAGTGAGACTCCAACTCAAAAAAAAAGAAAAAGAAAAGAAAAATTGATACACGTATACATCCTGAAACCATCATTATAATCAAGAATATGAACATATCCATCACCTCCAAAAGTTTCCCTGTGGACTTCTATAATTCCTCTCTGCTACCCAACTTCAACCCGCTGCTGTCCCTGGGAAACAACTGATCTGGTTTTTGCCACCATAGGTTAGTTTATATTTTCCAGAGTTTCATAAAATTGGGATTAAACTACATGCAGTCTTTTTTCATCTGGCTTCTTTTACCCAACACAATTATTTTAAGATCCATCCATGCTAGTGTGTGTATCAATAATTAATTTCTTTTTATTGCTGAATAGCATTCTATTTTAGGATTATACTACATTGTATTTCTTCATTCGGCTATCAATAGACATTTGGGTTGTTTACAGCTTTGGGCTATTACAAATAAACTGGTATGAATATTTATGTACAAGTCATTGTATGAGTCTATGCTTTCATTTTTCTTAGGTAGATACTTATGAGTAGAATGACTGGTTCATATCATAGGTGTATATTTAACTTTTTAAGAAATTGCCAAAATAATATATACCATTTTATATCCCCACCAGATATGTAGGAGAGATACAGTTCTTCTATACCTCTGCCAAACATGATGTTGTCAGTCATTTAGATTTTAGCCATGTTAATAGGTATTTAGTGAGATCTTATTGTGGTTTTAATTTCGATTTTGCCAATGACTTATTGATGATGTGGGGTAAGTTTTTATGTACGTATTTGCTATCCATATATCTTCTTTTAAGTGTTTATTCAAGTATTTTGCCTAGTTTTAAATTAATTTGTTTTTTTCACTATTGGGTTTTGAAATTCCTGTGCATGTTGATACAAATCTTTTATCAGATATGTACTTTGGTAATACTTTCTCCAAATTTGGGTTGTGTGCTTTCATTCTCTTAACACTTATTTCAAAACCAAAGTTTTTCATTTGATAGTTTATTTTTTTTTTCTTTTATAGATAGTGCGATTAGTGTTATATATAAGAAATATTTGTGTAACCCAAATACACAAAAATTTTCTTGTCTTCTCTTCAAAGTTCTAAGGTTTGTTTTTTAAATTCTGGTATGTGATCAATTTTGAACAAGTTTTACAATGTACAAGATGAATCAAATATCACTTTTTGCACATGGATATTTAATTGTTCCAGCACCATTTACTAAAGACTGACCTTCTCCCACTGAAGTGGCTTTGCATTCTTGTAATAATTTGGCCATATATTTTTGAACAAATTTGGGCTCGATTTCTGAACTGTTTATTCTGTTTTACTGATCTATTCATCTGCCTTTATGCCAGTACTATACTGCCATAATTACCTAATAATAAATCTTGAATCAGGTAATATTTGTCCTTCAACTTTATCTTTTAAAAGTTGTTCCAGTTATTATTTGCTTTTCCATGTGAAGTTTAGAATCAGCTTGTCAGTTTGTACAAAAAGCAAAACAAAACAAAACAAACTACTAGAGTTTTAACTGAGATTTCTTTGAGTCGTGAATCCATTTGGGAAGAACTGACATTTTAATAACATTTACTCCTCAAATTCATAACCGCCATAAATCCCCTCAATTTATGTAAGTCATCTTTTATGTCTTTCAGTGATGTTTTGTAGTTTTCAGTGTATAGGACATGTATGTCTTTTGTCACATTTATCCTTAAGTATTTATTTTATATTGTTTAATGCTATGTAAATGGTATTTTTAAATTTCAGTTTTCAGTAGCTCATTGCTAGAAATGCAATGCATGAAATGCAGAAATATAATTGCTTATTTTAATATTTTGCTATTGACCTTCCTGTAGATTCCATTAGATTTTCTATGCAGCGATTATTCATCTGTGAATACAGGTTTACTCCTTCTTTTAAAATCTGGTTGTCTTTCATTTCTTTGCCTCATCCTATTCTACTGGTTTTACAATAGCGTTGAGTAGAAGTGGTGAGTGTACTTTGTTTTTATTCATAATCTTAAGGGTAAAATATTCACTCATTCACCATTAAATATGACATAAGCTGCAGGGTTTCCATAGACTTCTTTTATCAGGTTTAGGACACTGTATTTACTTAAGCAATTCTATCAGTCTCAAATGTACGTTATGTCTGATAGGCAGCATATGGGCACAGAACAGCTAATTCTTTTTTTTTTTTTTTTTTTGCATCTATATTCTTTCCTTTATTTATTTATTTATTTATTTATTTTTCAGTATTTTTTATTATCATATTGTGGGGTACAGTTAAGGATTAGATGTACAAATATGCTTCGTTCAGACACCCTTGGTGATAAAAGGTGTCTCCCCGTCCCCAGGCAGATAT
>CAUYQG010027589.1:0-30185 GCA_963574415.1 Tarsius wallacei | reverse complement strand
CATTTTAAAATAACTCGTGTTGGAATTTGGGTTCCCAGAAGTTCCCACAGTGGGTTGATGTTCCAAATGTCTAAAGACACAGGCACTTTGGCTTAAAGTCCCCCCCCCCCCCCCATCTTCTTTGGAGAGCATAGTTTTTGGAGAATCTGATAGATGCACTCTAAGAAAAACACGAATACAGAATTTTTGCACACCAAATTTGGCCTGCAATGTCAAGGGGTCATAAATACTCTCTTCCCTAGACCCACCCAAGGACCTTTAGGTAACTGAGATCCTTGGACAGCTACACATTCTCCAGTCCAAGCCACTGTGTCATCACTACAGTATGTGACGAGCTTTCTATAAACCCTTTGTTTGCTAGGCTTAGCTTTAGAAAGTCCTTGACACAGGTCTTAGTCATGTAGCCGTGTCTTGTTTTTTAGCACTTGGGATGGTGTTATGATTGTGGTGTCTGCCTTATCTGTTTATGTGATAGCTGCTTGTTATGTGTTAACGATCTAAATATTTTAGAAGGCCATATCAGTTCTCATCTGGATTTTCCAAAAGAAGCATTATCTTAGATTTGACTGGAGAGTTAAAGTCAGAAGGGGGAGAAAAAAAAACTATTCTTATAGCAAGCTTCTGAAGTAGCGAGAGAGAGAGAGTCCCTTTTTACAGATGAGAAACTAAGATTTGAGAGCAGGTAGAGTGTTTGACGCATTTCTGGGCTGCCCAGGGTGACCCATGAGACTTTTTCAAACCAGCTTCTGCCAGCCGTGTCTCCTGTGTCAGAGCCAGCTGGCAAGCTCGTTGAGCATGCCACTTGCTGCCCTCTGCCTCCAGACCCCATGAATCCAAACGGGGTGCAAGTGGACAGGGCTTCTCCAGATGAACACACAAACCCGAGGATTCCTGTGCTTGCCGAGGTTTGAGAAATCCTGAGAGGCGGTTTCATGTTGTGCATTAGAGCAACTGAAGAAAATCGTTGCCTGGACTCGAACTGACTGGTTGAATGTCTCCGGAGGAAGGAGCCCAAGTGGCCTGTGCTCACTTGTGGTGTGGTGCGCAGTGAGGGTTGCTACACTGAGGGGTTTGGCAACTTCTTCTGTAAAGGGCCAGCGGGTGGCTATGAGGTCGTGCAAGCCCTGTGTGCTGTCGCTTGCAGCCCTTGGCGTTGCTGTTGCAGAGCGAAGGCAGCCATGGATGACAAGCAGATGGCTATACGAGGCCATGTCCCAGCACAACTTTGTGTGTAAAGATAGGCAGCCATGCAGCAGGCAGGTTGGAGTTTGACCAACCCCATGGGGTGGGGGGTGGGGCGGTGTGTTCCACAGTCGGCCGTGCTCTAAACCTCAGGGCTTCTGGTTGTTTGAAGTGAGGGTTGCAAACTGTCCCATTAAAATCCAGCTAGTAGGTAGAACCAGAACTTTGAACTGCGATACAGCTAAGATTTAAAAAACAAAGACGAGCCTTATGATATGCGCTATCAAAGGCAGGGCAGCAGAGGCAAGGAAAAGAATGGTGCACGGAACAGAGAGATGCAGGGCCAGCAGACAGAGCTCAGGAGCGGCCTGGGACCAGCCCGAGGGGGGAGGCCAAAAATGGGAAGCTGGCCTGCGCACGTTGGTGGTGGAATGGACAAGGGGTGCATCTGTGCCCTGTTGTTTTTAACCTTCGAATAGCTGGAGGCAGCAGGAATGGAAAGGAGAGGCAGGGACATCCCTTGCGCCGTGGAAGCATTCATGGGCCCCGTGAGGGCAGGCGGGCATGCCACCCTCTGCCGCATGCTCAGCGCCCATCATCCTGCGGGGCCCGTGGAGGCACACTGCTTCAGTCCGTTGTGCCACACCCTCCCCCCACACCTAATACCTTCCGCACAGAGTACTGCCGAACTGTGGTGTGGTGGGGGGAGAAGCCTTGATCACCAGGAAGACCTTTGTTTACACTGACCGTATCATCCAGCCTGTGTAGTTTATAGCAGAAGACTTTGAAGGTTTGTATGTAGCAGGTGAAAACCCACAGCTATCAGGCAACCCCTTCGGGGGCCCTCCCACTGTGAGAGCTTTTCTGTCCTCCTAGTAAATCCCACTTAAAAAAGAAGCCATAGCTATCCGGAAAGCTCATGTTCTGAGCAATATTCCACCTGATTCCTTAATTATTTCTTGTCTGCATGCTTCTGTACCTGGGAGGTGTCTATAGGTAGATGACCTTACATTGGGGTGAACTGATTTCTTTTTAAGTTGGGAAATGTAGATGTCCTTTGAGTACCTTATATTCAGGGTGGGCCTTAGAGTACATAAACAAATGTACACAGTGTTTAGGAGTAACACAGAGAAGGAAAGGAAGTTTCTTTGTGTATGTAGAAGTCATTTGAAGGAATAACTGGAATTTTCCTGGAGTACATGCCTGGGGCAGCCAGGGTTGTCCAGAGAGGTCAGCCTGTAGAAAGGTGTGAAGCATATGCTGTTTTCTGGGAACTACAGGGAGTTTGGTAGAGGGCATGAAGGGGACAGGTAACAGGAGATGGTGGTGGAGAAATAAAGAGTGACAGACTGCTTCTCCCACCACCACTGGTCCCTCAGCCCCACCAAGAACCTGTGAGTTTATGTGTCTTTAATGTAATGGAATATGTAAACACGCAAGGGATTCTTTTCCCCTATGGAGACCCTTTTCAAAGGGTGAAGTTTATGGAAAAAAGGAAAGCTTAATTTGCATTGTTTTCACTTTTCCTCTGTAGTTTTCTGTTGACATACAAAAATCCTTTTTAAAGGAACTGTTTTTCGAAGAACAAAGACCACTGTAACCCTGGCACCTAATCCTGTGCCTGGCACATGGTGGATGCTCAGCAAGTGTTTGTGGGATTTAACTGCCCTGTGAAGCTTCACACGAGCACCAGAGACTGCCTCAGCTTCTGGGGGAGCTGATTGCATTAAATAGCTGGGATGCAGGTTGAAATACTGTTTAAAAAGCAACTTCAAGTTGAAAAGTCAACTCGTGGATTACTGAAGGATCCAGATTTTCATTTGGCAGGTATTGTTCTCTCTGCAGAATCATTTCAAATCTAGGTCAGAGAAATTCTTTTCATCTCCCTTTGCACAACGGAGAGGTGTTGTCAGAAGGGGGAGGTGTGTGTGATGAGGGGAGATGCTCCTAGACCGTCCCTCCCAGGTCCATGGCCTCTCTCTGGTCATGCTCTCATTAGGACCTCGAGCTGGCACCTGTGTCCCAACTGGAAGTTGCCCTTCCCTCCGCACTGTCCAGAGCTGTTGACCTTGTTAAGCAGAAACTCCAGCCTGTCTGTCTCCTGACTGAAAATCCTCCACCATCTCCTACAGACTGAGAAGAGACCACACTCCTTGGCCGTGCCCACCAGTGTCCTAGGGTCAGACCCGTGGCCCCTCTCCACAGCCCCACGTTCCCGAGTGCCCTCCCCCAGTGCTTCCGAGACTCTTCGATGACACGTCACACGTGAAGTAATGCCCCGGCGGCCTCACTGTCTGGTTGCTTGAAGTCTCTGACCCTTTAAGAGCAGCAGGGCGACCTCTCCAGCAGACCTCCTACCCGTTCTGGCGCAGCCTTGGGACCGTCTGCCGGGCACTGTGACCACAGGTGCCCTTTCCTTCCCAGGAATGATGAGTGCATTGCTGTACCTTCCTTCCTTCCTTGCACACAGTGTTCACTCTGACCTCGTCCTTCTTCTTACCTGGTAAATTTCCCCTCGTCATCTAAGGCCCAGCTCCTTTGGATAAGGAAAATGTCTCTGGATTTTTTTAAGGATAAGTGAAGTTCTTTGTTTCCGATGAAAATCAATTAATTTTGACTCGGAAACTCTCACTTTCCATTTTCGGAACCATTTATAAATTTATTCTAAGGTTATACAGTCATCTAGTATACCAGTAATGATTTTGTTTTCCAAAATACAAATAACATTCTCACTTTCTTGGCTTTTAAGAACAGGTTCATTTACCCCATAGGTTATATTTTCTGTGGTTTTAAATACACACATCTCAAAACAGTGACTTGTCTCAAGGTCGTGTGTGTAGTACAAATCTGTATCATATATCATTACTTCTTAATTGTCCTCTAAAGTTAAAAGGTCTCAAGATGCTTCTTGTGAAAAGATTAACTAAGCCAAAGGCTATATAAGAGGAGAATCAGAAAGTTGGTTTCCTTGCTCTAACAGAACTATTTGAAGAACAAAGACCACCGTAGCCCTTTCAGTGTGATCTCTAACACATTCTTCTCAACTGGTTCTGCGTTTCCAAGTAAGTTTTATGTGTGCGTTAGGTAAATGTTCCTGGCTTTGCCTCATTAAATGACTGACTTTTAGTATCAACATGAATCAAGTATAATTTGAATCCCATCTCAGCCTTAAATAATTAAGTTGGTAATTACTGGTTATCTTGTCGCCTTTGCTACTCTTTTCATAACCTGTTGACTAGAATTGGGCAAATTTAGCTCTTTGTATGTTGGCTTTTCTCCGGTTTTTAAGTATATAAATTCTTAAAGAATAAGGATCAAGTCATGTGCTTCTTTGTATTCCAAACATTTGCTCTAGGTGTTTTTAAGTTACTTTCAAAATATCACGAGGATGTTTAAGACGTTGTTATTCCAAGTTGAGGCAAAATCTGTTTTGTGATGTCTGTGCAGCAGGTACCTACTCTGGCTTAAGTCGTTTCCATTCTCTTCAAACGTCCCAAAAGCTTAATTACCAAACAGTATAATGCAGAGTACCCCTTGTAGGGGATCACATGGATTTCATGAAGTGTTGCTTCTTTTGTTATTCTCTAAAGTCATTCTTTCTCCAGCCTGATTGTGCTTTTTTTTTTTTTTTTTTTTTGAGTCGGAGTCTCATTCTGTCGCCCAGACTGGAGTGCAGTGGCCGCTCCCGGCCACCGCAGCCTCGACCTGCTGGGCTCCGGCGATCCTTCCGCCCCAGCCTTCTGAGTAGCCGGAATTACAGGCACATGCTACCACGCCCGACTGATTTTTTTGATTTATTGTAGAGATGAGGTCTCGCCAAGTTGCCCAGGCGGGTCTCAAACCCGCGGGCTCAGGCAATCCACTCACCTCAGCCTCCCCAGGCGCGGGATTACAGGCTGAGCCACCGAGCCCGGCTTAATTATGCTTTTAAAGTTTACAAAATTGCAAAAGAGATATTATAAAATTGTGTTCCTAGTACATTGAGAATTTTAAGCTTTAAAAGCAGCTAAAATCAAAGATACAGAACGTTTTTTGAAGTCCACTTTGTCCTTCTCTAGACAGACTGATGTGGACCAACACCACGGAAGGATGTAATAAGTGCAGGCATGCTCCGGACCTCCTCTCTTTAGAGAGTCCTCTCTCAGGTTTCTGTCGCAGAGAGCGAGCACACTTCTATACTCTCCTTTCTCTGTTAGGAAAGGACTGTGAACTGAGCATTTCAGCAGCGATGGTAAGGAGCAGGGAGAGACAGAGACAAGTTGAATGCTGTCAAATACTGACGCTTCTTAAACATTGGGATTTGGAATATAAATCAAGAATCTGTATTTTTGACCTGACTTTTCTATCCATTATTCTAACCTCCTAGCTTAGAATATTCATTATTTCATTCATTCAAAGAATGTTAACATCTGCCACGCACCAGGTATTAGGAATTCAGAAAATACTAACATAACCTAAATTCAAGAATCTGAGTCTACTTACACAAGAACAGAAAATTATAACAGCATTTAATACTTATTCTACACACCATGTGCCCAGCCGTGTGCTGAGCACTTCGTATCGATTAGATCATTTGAATCATAGAATTACCCACGAAGTATATACTAGGACTCTTAAGGATCTTAAGATACCCAGAGGGTTAAATGATGTGTGCAAACGCACAGCTAATAAGTGATAACGCTGGATTTTTCATCCAGTTAGGCTGATTCTTTTGCCCTCACTTTTAACCTTGTACAGCAAATTCTACATGTAAAATCTGGTTGCAGACTCAGAAGGGTCATGCCTAGTAGATAAGGAGGGAAGTGTCATGGGGGAGTTTGGCTCACTGGGTGTTGGGGCAGGAGGGGCCCAGGGGAGAAGGGAGAGGAACTGGGGGCGGGGGCAAGTCACACGAGCACGTAGGGGCCTGAGGGGCTGTGCTCGGCAGAAGAGGAGGTGGGTGTCGGGGGAGTTTGGCTCACTGGGTGCCGGGTACAGTTGGAGCCCAGGTGAGAAGCGGGGAGCTGCCGGTGGATTTACTCTGGGCATCTCTTCCTCTAAATCCAATTGCGAGTGGCCCGAAGTGTGAGGGCCTGAAGCGCTGTGCTCAACTTGTGCTTGAATGGCTGGAAAGCAGGAGTCAGGGCCTTTGCCATGAGAGTGGCCACTTTTGCAGTGGATGAAGGGGGGAAGAAGGAAGGCGTGAGACTGCAGGCGGAGCTGCAAGGCAGGCACGAGACTTTAGACAGGAGATGGTGCTGGCTGGATTTCACAGAGTGCATTGTTACCGAGTGCCACACTGTGTGTACCATGACTGAGCTTATAATGTTGAAGACAGTGACTGTGATTGCCGCAGTAGCATGCAGCCTGTCAGCAAACACACAAATAAATAACAACGAAGACGGAGTGGAAGTGACAGTTTCAAGAGAGGTTTAAGAGGTAGCGTCAACCACACCTACTAAGCAGCTGGACTTAGAGGAAGAGATGCCCAGAGTAAATCCAGAGTTTCTTTGAAATAAATCAGAACTGTTCAAATGATGCAGCTCTCTCCCTGTTTCTGGAACCGTTTCCTCCGTGAATCATGATTCACTGAGAGTTTTTCTTAAAGCGTAAAGCTCAGTGCTGCTTCTCCTTCCTAGAGGAAGGCACTCCCTGTACGCACACACACACCCCTGTTGATCATGTCAGGTGCCTGGGAGCCAGTGGGGCCTGACTTCTCAAGGTGTCTGTCTTAATATGCTTGTCTGAACAGGTATTTCTTTGCTAATTAAATTCGATTTGAACATTCGATAGAATATGAGGGCATAAGTGCTGAATTTCAGAATTTATAAAAAAAGAAAGGCAGCCATATCCAGTTGTGGTAGACAGTTGGATCAGTGACTCCTTCACGTACGGTATCAGAAATGTGCTGAGTTCTTTACGTAAAGGTCAGAATTTAAAAAGCGAGTGTTGGTTTTGTAGCAGCTCACACATCTCCAGCGTTGACTGTGCGGTGTGAGCAGCTGCACTCCGCTGCGTGAGAGCGGCCAGGGACACGATGCAGATTGTGGAACTGGGACTGGAAGGCCGCTTAGAAGAGTGTCCAACACACGAACTCTTGTTCTGGGCACTTGAGCATACTTCAGGCAAACTCCGGGAATTACTTGCAAAGTTGTGTGGGGGAAGTTTTTGCACATGTGCAGTTGGAGGGGAATTCTTGTGAGATGCACACAGACAACTCTAATTACAAAGAGCCACCTTTATTTCCACAGATGAGGACACTGAGGCTGTTAGCGGAGCAGAGACTTGCCCAAGGCCTTGAGTAAGTTCTCTCAAAGGCAGTTCGCACTCTGACTTGTTTGTTTAATGGAGTTTTAGTGGAGAGCCAAGACATCCAGTGTGACGTTGGAGCCAAAAGGACTTGGCGTCTGCGAAAGCCCGGGCTTGTTTTTCCTCAGGTTGTCTTTGGTGATTCCAAATAACAGAATATGCCATCACTCAGAACACGTTCTTCCACCCTCAGAGCCCAGAACAGTGTTTTCAGAGAAATTTTAGGAAGGGCACTCACTCATTCAGAGTTCTGCAGGAAGAAGGCTCTTTTCTACTGTGTTTTAAGCGTGACTTTCACTGACAAGATGAGGCCATAAAAAGCCTGGCTGGCTGTTGGCCCGGACAGCATTCCGACCTGCACTGCCCAAGGACAGCTGCCGCGGAAGCGACCTGTGTGCTCCGCATCCCTTGCCATGATGCTCCTTTCAGCTGTCAGAAAGGACATTTTTAAACAACCTCGAATCTGAGTTTTTCCAGGAGGAAAAACTTTAACTTTGAAAAATAACCAAGGTAGTCACAGCTGTGTCCCCAGCAGATAAAACAGGGCATGGCACGTGGGAGATGCTGAACAGTTTTTTTGATGAAAGAATTACTTAAATTTACTGTGTCAATGATGTCGTTTTTCAGAACAAGAGCTTTTTGTGTGAGCCCCTTGATAATAAGTGTCATGTACTGGCAGGATGATGAAATTTGAAAGGACCAGTACAGTATTCAGAAGCCCAAATTTCAGCCCGTTTTCTGCAGCTTATTCCCTGTATGACCTTGGGCCTCATTTTCTTTGTCTTAGCTGGAGCGTAACAATATCCAATTCCCAAAACTTGGGGGAATGGTAAGCGAGATGCAGCATGTGGAAACTTCTCCACTGATTCTTAAGGGCTGTGTAAATATTAATATTGTTGATCCTGGGTAACATTATTTACTAATTTGAAAGTATGCCTTTACTGGAATCATCTTCATTTCCTGAATCCTTTCTATTTATTTTAGGTTTGGATTTATTTTAGGTGGGGAGAAATGATTTCCATGACTGAAACGGAGTTTTGGGTTATTTGATAAAACACTTCTCGAGTAAGCTCATGTTGCATCATTTCTCCCTGCTGAGTTCATAGTAGGTGCGCAGACCAGTCTGCAGATGACTAATTGAAGCATCATTTTAAACAAGGAAAGACATCTGCTGTATAGTTTCTCCCAATTTAATTTTTCCCTGCTAATTTGTACATTAGTAGCTATTTGGTAGACAACATGTATCTCCATAAAGTGGATTTTTGCTGCTTAATATATAAAAATACAGTTGATTTGTTTAAATGTTGCCCTTGTATCGCATGATCTTCCTAGTCGTTGTTTTATAGATTCCTTAAGATCTCCACATTAACAGTCATGTCTTTTACAAATGCAGGCAGTTTTGCTTTTTTACCTTTCAAGTTCTGTAGTTACTTTTTCCCTTCTGTTTTTGCCTTATTGCAACTAGTTTACTCTTTTATAATGTTCAGTAGAAATGGTAAGATTTTACCTTGTTTTCAATTTAGGTAGAAAGCGTTCAATATTTTAACATCAAATGTGATATTAGTTATAGATTTTTAGTAGATATTCATCATATTGAAAATTCCTTCTATTCCTAGCTTTGAGAAATTTTCATCATGAGTGGATCCTGAATTTTGTCAAATGCTTTTTCTGTACATATTAAAATTTTCACATGGTTTTTCTACTTTATTCTGTTAATATGGTGAATTATAATTGTATTTTTAATATTTAACCAACCTTGAATTCTTGGGATAACCTTTACTTGGTTCTGGTAATTTATCCACTTTATATATTGTTAGAATCTGTTTGCTAATTTTTTAAAGGAGTTTTAGGTCTATGTTCATAAGGATCAACAGTCAATAATTTTCATTTTTTGTAATGTTTTTGTTGGGTTTTGGGGTTAATATGTTGACTGTATGAAACAACTTGAGGGTTTTAGAGTTAATATGCTGACTATATGAAACAACGTGAGAAATAGTCCCTTCTCTATATTCTGAAATGATTGTAGAATTTTAATGTTATTTTTCTTCTTCTTTTTGGGGGGTAGAATTTAGAAGTGAAACCATCTAGGCCTACAGTTTTCCTGGTGGGAAAGTTGGTTATAATAAATTCAGGTTTTTTTAATGAATTTGACTTATTTTTTTTTTTTAAATAAATATAGGGCTATTTAGATTTTCAGTTTCATTTTGTACCAATACTGATAACTATATTTTTCAAGGAACTTTTAAAAATCCAAGTTGTTGAAGTTATTATTAAAATGAGAAACTGTCAGAGGAGGGGGTGGGGCATACCTCATCATCAAGGGTACCTGCATAACAAACATTTGTACCCCACATCTTTAAAGTTTTGAAAATATGAAAAAAAATTGGACATGATTTTATTTTATTATCCTTTTCTATCTGTAGTAATAAAACCTCTTTTTCACTTCTGATGTTGGTGATGAGTTCTCCCTTTTAACCTTGTCCAATCTAGCTAGAGTTTAACCAGTTTTGGGGGGGTTGTTTTTGTTTTTAGATCTTTCCAGAGAACCACTCTTGGCTTTGTCAGTTTTCTCTGTTGTTTCTTTCTCATTTCATTGATTTCTGCTCATTTTTTTTCATCTTTTCTACTTTAAGCATTGCTCTAACTACATTCTACAAATCTTGATGTGTTAGATTTTCACTGTTGTTCAATTTGAAACATTTTCTAATATTTTTGACCCATGGATTATTTGGAATTGTGTTGCTCAATCCCCATGTATTTGGCATTTTCTTCTGTGTCTTGTTATTCATTTTTAACTTGCTCTTGTAGTCAGAGTACTACCCAGTATGATTTTAGTGCTTTCAAATTTGTCGGGTCTGTTTTATGGCCTGTCATATGGGCTAAATTGGTGAATATGCCAAGTGCACTTGAAAAGAATTTGTATTCTTCAGATGTTGTAAGTTGTGGTCTATAAATAAATAGAGATCTGGTCAAGGTGGCTGATACTCTTGTTCAGAATTTTTCTCTCTACTGACTTGCTTTCCTGTCCCATCAACTGCTAAGATAGCAGTGTTGGGAACTTCTATTATGATTGTTGGAATGATATATTTATCTCTTTCATCCTGCCAATTTTTGCTTTGTATATTTTGAGCCTTCATTATTAGGAATATACATGTCAGGAACTGTGGAGGCTTGGAGGTTTTACCTTATTTGAAAGCTAACAAGATAGATTGCCAGAGTTTCATGGAGACTGGCAAAAAAACATGAGACACCTGGGTCAGAGACAAAGGACTGTTGATCACTCCCAGAATATCACTTTTTTGTGTGCTGGTGCCTAAGAACTAATTTCCATAGAGGAACTACTTGAGGTGTTGATGTTTGTGTTTTCTGTAGTGTTCAGTATGGTCCCAACTACATTTTCAGGGGGGTTGTTTATCAAACTAGAAGACGCTTGTGCCTAAGTTCCTACCTTCCTACCTTCCTTAGTTCCTGTGTGTACTTTCATCACACCCTTTTCTGGGTGTTTCATGTTCAAAACTACACATGCAGAAATACTGTCTTCTCTACTATTTGTAAGTGAGTGTCTCCTCATCTTCAAGAAATTCCATTTCTGATTATGCCAGCACCAAGAGTAATTTCTTTTTTATGTTGGAGGGAGAGGGAGTCTGTGTCTAGCGCTCTTCATTTCTTTTTGAAGATTCACTTTTCCGTCTCATGTCATTTCTCTTCAACCTAAGTAAGTTCTTTTAGCATTTTCTGCAGTGCAGATCTGCTCAAAACAGATTTTCTTGGTTTTCCTTTATCTGCAAATAAGTTAACTTTTCCTCCATTACTTTGGGATGGCCTTTCACTTCTTTCACACGCTAAAGATGTTGTCTTACTGGTTTCTGCCCACCATCGTCTTGATGTGAGCGTCGCCAGTGATTTCAGTTGCTCCCTGTGTGCATTCAGGCAGCTTTCCAAGTTTTCTTCCGGATTTCAGCAGTTGACTCTGATGTGTCTAGATGTGGTTTTTGTTGTTTTTATTCTGTTTGAGATTTGCCGAGCTTCTTGATTGTATGAGTTTATGTTTGTTTACCAATTTGGGGAACTTTTTGGTCCTTATTTCTTCAAACATTTTTCTACTCCATTTAATTTTTCTTTCCTTTGGGGATTCTAATTATATATACTCCAGACCTTTCGCTATTGTTCCAGCAGAGTGACCTTTTCATGTAAATCTTACCATTTCACCTTCCTACTTCTGCCCTGCGATGGCTTCCCATTGCACATAGAATGCAGTTCACACTCCTTGCTGTTTCTCTCAAGGACTGATTCTTCTACCACATTGAGTTGTTCCTTTTCCTGAAACATGCCAGTTACTCTTGCCTTTTGTACATGATGCTCCCTTTGCCCTGTATGTTATTCCAGAAGATCTGTGTATGGCTAACTCCTTTGGTATCTGCCTAAGTTACCTTCTCAAAGAGGCTTTCTCATACTATCCCAGCTAAAGAGGCTAAACATTGCCCTGTTTTCTACACACACACACACATACACACTCACACACATTTCAGACCCACACCTCTTTTTTAACAGCTTTACTGAGATACAGTCAAATACCATAAAAATCACACCATTAAGGTATTTAATTCGCTGGCTTTTAGTATGTTCACAGACACATGTACCCATCACCACAGTTAATGATACACATACCTGTCTTGCGGATGCTTTTCCCTGACACCAGGAACAATGTCTGGTATGCGGTGCAGGCTCACCGAATTGTTCTGGTAAGTGAGTTCTTGACTTCAAGGCAATGTGGGCATCAGCCCGTGTCCCTTGACTGCATCCTGCTCTAGGATTGTTGCCGGAGCTGTGCTATTCTGAGGGCTCTCTGAAACAGCTAACAGCCTGGCCCATCGTTGAAGAGTTATTGAGGGACGTTATAGAAAAACTCTTGACACAATCGGTACAAAGCCTATGTGCATTTTTATAAAAGAGAAGAGCCGCCGGGCTCGGTGGCTCAGCCTGTAATCCCGCGCCTTGGGAGGCTGAGGTGAGTGGATTGCCTGAGCCTGCGGGTTCGAGACCGGCCCGGGCAACTTGGCGAGACCTCATCTCCACAATAAATCAAAACATCAGCCGGGCGTGGTAGCGCCCGCCTGTAGTTCCAGCAACTTGGAAGGCTGAGGCGGAAGGGTCGCCGGAGCCCAGCAGGTTGAGGCTGCGGTGGCCGGGAGCGGCCACTGCACTCCAGTCTGGGCGACAGAGTGAGACTCCCACTCAAAAAAAAAAGAGAAGAGCGTCTTGGTGGTATTTTTAATTTAGATGAGGGCCAGGCATGGTGGCTGATGCCTGAGAGGATTGCTTGAGCCCAGGAGTTTGAGACCAGCCTGGGCAACACAGCAAGACCTTGTCGTTGTAATAACAACAGCAACAGCAACAACAACAAAATAAATTAAATTGTTCCAGCTTTGACCACCGGGGGCTCTTAACTGGCTTGTGTTCAGTTAAGATGCCCCATCCTTTTCAAAGCATTTTTTTGTTTTCAAGATATTTCAGTGTCATCTTGCATGTTTCCTGTCCCAGCCCTTGGAAGTAATCATTCTCCAAGGAGCACTGGCTCCTTTTACTGGAAAATGGTATTTAGAAACCAAGATCTGGGAACTATGTGCTTATGGCTACTAGGATGTCACTGCTCTTAGGCCCTCTTAGTTGGCAGAGCTGAGAAATATATGCTTCTGCAATGAATCATGAGTGCACACATCTATATTTCTAGAGCTATATCTGTATATCTTTATCTATTTATGAGTTTTGTGCTTTAATTTTCCCCAAAGTTGCAATAGAAGCAGCCAGCATATTTTTCTAGCAACTTTTTGCTCCAGTTTTATTTAAATATTTGCTTTGGCCAGGCATGGTAACTCACAACTGTAAATCCCAGCATTCTGGAGATCGAGGTGGGAGGACTGCTTGAACCCAGGAGTTCAAGACCAACCTAGGCAACATAGCGAGACCTTATCTCTACAAAATATTTAAAAAATTGTCTGGGCATGGTGGTGCATGCTTGTGATCCCAGGTACTTGTGAGGTTGAGGTGGAAGGATCGCCTGAGTCCAGAAGGTTGAGACTAGCTTAGGCAACATAGTGAGACCCTGTCTCAAAGCTGAGGTAGAAGGATTGTCTGAGTCCAGGATGTTGAGGCTGTGGTGAGCCATGCCACTGAACTCCAGCCTGGAGACCCCAATTCAAAAAAAAAAATTGCTGCATTTGAAAGTCATCCTGATGCAAAGGATAAATTACGAATCCAATACCATCTTTTCATTAGTGACCCATTTGTATCCATTAAGGCTTTCTTTAGTAACGTTCTACAAGAACGACCCTTGTGACCACCCACAAAGGATAGAGCTGCCCAAATGTGAATTGGTTCTACCATCTTTCCCAGCAGGGTCACCTTGTCATTAGAAATATAAGAACATTTTTGTCATTGGTCTCCCAGTTTTCAATGGCCTCTCCTGTGTCCTCTGAATTTACTCTGCAGGTGGCTTGGGATTCTTCTCACTTCTTATTTAAAGAAATTTAAGGAACTTGGCTGATTCTTTTTAAGGCTCTGCTTTAGACATCGCATCGCTTAGGAAGCACCCTGATACCCATCCTGCCATGGTGGTTGTCACGGAGCCTCAGAGTTGTTTTGCTGACCCTCTCCCCAGCTAGCCCTTGGGGCCCTCTGGGAAAGGGATGCTGTCTTTCATCTGGGCCCTTAATGCTTACTGTCTGGGTTGGTCCTCAGTGTTTGTGAACATGGTAATATTCACACAAACAACGAAGAGGAAGATGTGAGGGCGTGTGTGTGTGGGAAGGTGCTTGGAGTTTACCTTCCTTTTTGGGGGTAGAGAAAGAAGGAAAGCCCTGAAGCACATTATGGGAAACTTGACAGGTTCTCTGCTTAGTTAATGCTGTGGTTAAGTTTCCAAAGTCCACTAGTATTTATAGTTCATGTTTATCTACTTGGACACACTTTTTTTTTTTTAAGATAACCTAATCGAGTTCAGACAAAGTTGGACTTTCCCAATCCCCAAAGCTCACAGCAGGTATCAGACTGCAGAATACATACATGTTTCCAGAAAAGGGCCAGTTTATTGACGTTGGCTGAGGCTGACACTACTTCAGAGCTGATACTCTTTCTCATTTTAGGTCATTTGCTTTGTTTTAGGAACTTAATTATCTGAACATTTCTATCTCATATACACAGATGCAAATAGCTTGCACAAATAAATTCTCAGAGGTCTGTCTGATTCTCAGATTTAGGAGTTCTGAGCCAGGTAGCGCCTGCCAAATAGACGCTTTAAATGTCTTCCTATTGTTCCCACCTCCTGAACCCTTGGGTATCTGAGAGATAAATGAATAAAGAATCTCTTTACTAAAAAAGCAGGACTTTTATTCTAAGACCTGCCAACATCTAACCGAAAGGGCGTAAAAGCTCTCTTTTGAGTCAGTTTGTCATAGCCCATATCTTGGGTACGTCTCTCTGCAAAGGGGTTATGACATTAATCTATTCATTTGAGGAAAGTTTTGATTTGTTTGCCACAAAAAATGTGTGCTGAAAGATGACTAAACTCGGAATTTATTTATAAAAATTGGTCTATTTATTCTTACTTATTTAGTCAGTCACCTTCAAAGTACTCTCTGTTGGAGGCAATACACCTATCAAGATGCTTTTCTCATTGCTCAACCCAGTTTCTGAACTCATCAATTTTGATACCTTTTAGTGTTTCTGCTGTTTTTTGTTTCACCTGTTCCACATCAGCAAAATGTTTCCCTTTGAGAACTTTTTTCACTGGGGAAACAAAACAAAACAAAACAAAAAAAGTTTCTCAGGGCAAGGTCAGGCGAATAGGGACGATGGGACATGGGGGTCAGATTGCCATTTTTGGTCCAAAACTGCTGAATATGCAGTGTGGCATGGGCAGAGGTGCTCATAAATCACCCATCATGAAATGAGCAAACATGTTGTCAGAATCTCAAAAAAAAAAAAAAAAATCCACTGAAGCCAAATGCGGTCTCTCACCACAATGCTAATGGGTACACTGATGTCAGTGGGTTCCTAGAACAATTACCTAGTGTGGGAGGCTTGTACTACAAGGGGCCCACCCTCCAAAAGATAATTCCGTCTTTTTTTTGTTCCCCCTCTAATATGACAGTCCTTTCTTTGGAGGACCCTACATATTACCCAATTATTTATCTGGATGTAAAGCGAAAGATTTCAGATTTGGCTAACATTTATTCAGTAGCAGTCCCTATTTTGTGTATGTATCATTTCCCAGCACCTAAATTCTATATTCGTTACTGAAATTTGAGTTCCTAGTTTCTATTTTTTAAAATCCGCAACTTTACATTGTGATCTGGTACCTGTGAATCTTATTTGAATCGTGGGTTTTCGACAGAAGTGCGAGCACATGCTGAGAGGCCTTAACTAAAGGTCTAGGGGCCATGACTAAAATGAGATGATTTGGTACATTTCAAATTTAATCAAGAGGGAAACTTACCTAATCGAACATGCCAGCCTCCTGGTATAACAAATTCCCACTTTTTTTAAAAAAAATGAAAGCTTCATGAGTATGGGGGGAATTATGTTATTAATTTATAATAACAGTATTCAAGTTTGAATGATGAAAGCAACTTAACATTTTCCTCTCTAGGGATGTCAGAAACAGACAAAAAGAAGCATCCACAATTTGCCTTCTGCTGCCATTTAACACCTTCTACATATGCAATGTGGCAAAATCTGCCTTTCCTTGCCAAGTCCAATCTTTCTGCTTTTACTGCTGACAGTTCAGATCATGAAAATAAGATGCAGTGAATTTGAAAAGCTGGATGTATTCTAATGAGAAGAATCCCCCGGTCCTGGTTTTCAGGAAGACTGTGGCTTGATCCACACAGCTGGTTTGGTCTTTCTGGACAGACCCGATGCCAGTTACTAGCTGGTTAGTCTGATCGTGCACTGACTAGGCTGCTGTCTTCCTAAGATGCAGCCCCAGGGAGATGCTTGTAAGAATACATCTCGGAAGCAGTAATGTGGTTAATAACTGTTGAGTTCAGTACATTTGTTCAGGTGCCCGGAAAAATCCACTGGTTATGGAAGGTTGGATTGAATGAGTTAAACCATGAACTTGGAATGAATGAAAGATAACACGGTATCAGAAATGGTGTCTGTTCGCGATAGGGGCTCCCTGCTTTGGTAATTGAAAGGCAGAAAGTTAACTTGCAGTGCCCTTCTCAGACTTTCTGCAGGGATACCAATGGTCTTGAGGTATCAAAGGGCACATGCTGTGGTGGAAATTGGATATTCCACGCAGGAGAACAGCCTTGTCATTTAATTTAGAGAGGACAAATACTTCGATCATGACTGCACCCTGGCGTTAACTCAAGTTTGGTAAAAATTCAGGTTTCTAAAACAAGTAAATTAGAAGGTAGTAACATTACAAAGACTTATCTGCATTGTAATGAAGTCATTTGAATCTCTCTTCAAAGGGCTTATTTAAATGTGCTGTTTGAGGCTCTCTTATTCACTGTTAGTGGGAGTGTAAATTGGTACAATTCTTTTGGAGGGCAATTTGACAATATCTTTAAAAATCTGAAATGTGTATGCTCTTTTATCTGGCATTTCTATTTTCAGAAATTTATTTTATATGTAGATGTCTTCTACTCGGTAGAGTTTACTGCATGGGCAAAGAGGATGCTTATGCAGGACTGTTATAATAACTGCATAAATAAACACAAAATGAAAATATTCTAAATGTTTATCAACAGTGGAATGATTGAACCACCATGGAACAGCTATGCAGTGAAATACTATGCAACTGTTAAAAAAGAATGAGGAAAGTCTCAGTGTGCTGATATGAAAAGATCTCCAAGGTATAATTAATAACAAAAGTCAGGTTAGAAGAAATAGAATATGTTAAAAACAACAACAACTAATAAATTAGTTACCTCTAGGGAAAGAATGGAATCTGGGGTAAAAAGGAGACTCACTCTTATAGTCATTCCTTATGTAGAGTTTGCTTTTTTTACTTCTGTGTGTATGTAATGTTTTTTAATAATAAAAATTGTTAAAATTAATCTGTGATTTAAAATTTCTACTGTGATAAAAGTTTGGATTTGTAACTAAAAGGGAATGTATCTATTTTTTCATTTCCCTTAAAGGTCTATTCCACAGGAACGATCTAATGTGTTATTCTACATATTTAACCACGTTAATAAAGAGTTTGGCTATGAAATGGATTAAATAATATACAAGTCTTTTGCTTCAGATGCTGTGGCCCAGGAACCTACTTACCACAAACTTGGTGGCAGCTTAACCAAAATGTGAGATCAAGTTTTCAGGGGATGTAAATAGACTGCAAACCAAAGTCTGTGATTACACCTAATAAAAGGCACCAGGACAGAATCTTGGGCATGGGAGTATCCATTATCTGAACAATCTTCTGGTGGAGGCTTCCTGGCTTCTCCAGAGAAGGGGGCTTGCTCCCTTCTGAGACAGGCCATCTTCAGATGTGTCTATAGGAAAGGTCTTTCTATACTGGCCTGAACTCTGTCTCTGCAGTTGAGGAGGGTTAATCTGCTTCCCCAACCATGGCACTACCATCAGCTAGACTTGAGGGTCCCAAACCTCCCATCCCCTGGCAAGACAGATACTACTTTACCATAGCAAATTGCCCGTAGAACCAATCCCAGAAAGAGCCTATAGTAAGAACTTCTAAAACATTGTTAGTCTCTTCCTTAACTACATGTTACATCCTGTTCACTTCAGTAGAGCTCCCAGGTCATCCGTCAACCATCCAGAACCTCATTTCCAGCCGGCTCTGAACAGATCTGACTCAATCTCCCACTCCTGCCACCAGGAAATGTCTACCCTTAACCTTTTCTCTGAATATGCTCTTTGCCTTCTTGTTCTAACTGAAGCACAATTGTTTCCCGAAGGCTCCCTTCCTCCTGTAGCTCTTGACAGTGGCAGCTGCTTGCTCCTCCTAGGGCCCCTCCACCATTCTTCCCATCCTCATGACTTCTAGACTCTTTCTCCTCCCTCCTTGGTGTACAAGCCAATCATCTTACGACCTCTGACCCGACTACCTTTCTGGTCTCTCTCCCATCATTCCTGAAGATTTTAGAAGCTGGCTCACTATTTTCCTCTCCACCATTGCTACCATCCCCAACTGTGGTGACTACACAGGTGAGCCCTGCAACCCCTGGTTTCTTCCTGCCGTCTCCTCTTCACTCCCAGCTCGCTTACTCCAGCGCACCTCATCCACCCACCTCTGCGGTCAGTCTTGAGACCCTGTCACTAGCAAGAACTCCACCACTTCCAAAATCCTGATCCCAAGCATCTCACTTTCTTTCTATCACCCTTTTTTCTCTTTCTGCTACACCGGTTCTTTGATCCTGTTGGTCAATTCATGGAGGCGCTCACCATCTTCTCTGCCCTCCTTTGGAAGAAACACCATTCTCTCCCGGTTCTCTTCCCACCCCAGTCTCCTTTGCTGGGCCTCCCTCTTCTTCCCAGACTTTAAATGTTGGCATCCCTAGGGCTCAATTACTGGCCTTATTTTCCCTATCAATTAGGTAGGTATTATTGCCCAGTTCTGCAATTAGGTAGGTATAGTTGTCCAGTTCTGTAGCTTTGAATAACATGCATACTTTATGACTTTCAAAGTGACACCCACAGCCCTGCCTCTCTCCCAAGCTCCAGACTCCCACACCCGCCACTCTCTCGACCACTCCAGGTGGATGTCTCATAGGCATCTCAATGGAACATGCGCTCTCAAGCTCCCTCATCAGCTCGTTCTGTTCTCAGTCTTCCCCAACAACAGGAAGTCATATGAAAGTGAGATTTCTGCTGGGTGCGGTGGCTCATGCCTGTAATCCCAGCATTTTGGGAGGTGGAGGCAAGAGGATTGCCTGAACCTGGGGGTTCGAGACCACCCTGGGCAGCTTGGGGAGCACTCATCTCTACAATTAATAAAAAAATCAGCTGGGCATGGTGGCGGGCACCTGCAGTTCCAGTGACTTGAAAGGCTGGGGTGGAAGAATCACCTGAGCCCAGCAGGTGGAGGCTGTGGTGGCTGTGAGCTTGACACTGTACTCCAGCCTGGGCAACAGAGTAAGACTCTGACTCAAGAAAAAAAAAGGTGCTATGTCCCCATCGTGGAGAGACTGCAAACTGCCTATCCAATATCTATTCCTTTTCATTTCCTAACGACACAATACCTCAATTACTAGGGATAGAAATTCACCCAGCTTAACAAACAAATTCTCACACCGTTCTGAAACTAGTTGTAGCCATGGGATTAAGTTTTGAACCAATTTTACTGAGGTCTTTGAGGAAAGCTCCTTAAAAAGAAGAGACAATATCTAGAGAAATTCACTTCGACCCTTCCTCCTTTCTGGAATACAGATATGATGGCGGCAGTTCTGAAGGCAGCCATCTTGGGCCATGAGGCGCCCTTGAGGTTGAAAATTATATACTAGAATAGTGCAGCAGAAGGACGAAAGAAACCTGAATCTTGAATTATTGTGGAGCTACCAGAGCTGCCGCATACTGTCTACCTCTGGACCTTCTTTTATTGCAGTCTCTGTTAAGTTGGATTTTTTTTTGCTAAGACAGTTGAACCTATCCCACTTGATGTATCATTGTGTATAACACAGTCTCATCATTCAAGTGAGGGTTAAAGTGTCCTATGAAGGTCACACACAACACCACGGACTTATTTTAAAGTTACATTTTTAGTGGCTACATCTTGAGCAATGGAAAACACAGCTGAATAATATCCAAAATTCAGTTTCTTTTTGGAAATGAACTGGACTATCTCACCGTAACTAAGAACATCAAATGAGTGGATAGACTATGTGACCTTAAGATGCTTTTGTTTCTTTGAAATAGTGGGAATTTTCAAAACTCAGCTACATGCCAAATTTAGGACCTCATGATTCATGTAAGACATTATTAGTTTTTCAGCTTGGTAAAGGGGCAGCTGTTTGCCATGAACCAGGAAGCTTAATTTAATTAAGGGAAAAGGTCATTAAGATTTTTCGCTCTTAATATCACAACTTTTTTTGCCCTTTTCCCCCCTCGTATACAAATGAAGATTGAGTTTTTAAATAATGGTGAGATTTTTTTTTTCCTGGAAGTGGCTTCAGTTAAGTGGCAGTGAGTTTAGGACAACACAATGCAGGCAGTTTCCCCCACATTTTGCTTCTTTGCCAGATGAGTCGGATGTCTGTCTACCTAGGTACCTACCCGACGTGTCTCCAAGAAATGCTTATCTCCAGTGAGCAGAAATTACTAGATCTATATACTGCCATTGGTGGCAAGGTCTTTTCTCCTTTTAATTAATGTGTTCCATCACATAAACTTGTTTTCTTTTGAACTAAGACAGGTTGCCATCTTGGGATGCAGGAATGGGGCAATGGAGACATCGCCTACCTGGTGTAGAGAGTGGTTTTATGGATTCTACCTAATTAGCCCTAATTTCCCAAGGCTAAATGAAGTGCCTTCCACTGGCTTCCCCCAGCACCTAGGGTCTGCCCATCACACGATTCATCTCTGCCTGTGTCTCCCATGGGGTCCAAGTTCTTTAGGCGGGCTGTCTTTAATCTCCACGGGCACTGCCCCCAGTCTAGTACATGTACTGGGTGTTGGTGAATTAAAGCATGAGGGAATGAATGAATGAGCAGATACAATTCTGACTGGCTTAGAGTGCAGAGAAGGTTGAGTATGGCCCAGGGAGTTGCTCTAGGGAAAGTTCTAGGGCACGTGAGAGCTGAAGGAGGGAGGAAGGGAGGGAGAGATGGAGGGATCGATGAAGGGAGAGAGGGAAGGAGGGAGGAAAAGGGCTCTGAGGGCAAAGACAAAATCCTGAACATCGTGATTTTCTCCAGTGTCCGAGAGTGAGTGTATTGTTTTATTAAAATAAACTTTTTGGTAAAGTGTTCAGTAGGGGTAAATGTTTTCTTCAATAGCTTATTGTGTCCTCACTATGATGCTCCCATTCTTTTTTTTTTTCCTTTTTCTTTTTGAGTTGGAATCTCATTCTGTCACCTAGGCTGGAGTGCAGTGGCACACTCACGACCACCCCAGCGTCGACCTACTGGGCTCCGGCGATCCTTCCGCCTCAGCCTTCCAAGGAGCCGGAACTACAGGCGTGTGCTACCACACCCAGTTAATTTTTGATTTATTGTAGACATGAGGTCTCTCCAAGTTGCCCGGGCTGATCTCGAACCTGCGGGCTCAGGCAATCCTCTCACCTCGGCCTCCCAAAGTGCTGGGATCACAGGCTGAGCCACTGAGCCCCGCTGATGCGCACATTCTTAATTTATGTGTTCCATCAAGGCTTTCTTCCCACTCCCTATGCTGTGGCCAATCTGAATGGCCCCTGTTCTTCTACCCACCTTGTACAGCAAGCTGCAGTGGTGTCCAAAGGGTGGGGTTTTGGTGTGACACGGTCCTGAGTTCAGGACCTATATCACCACTTACCATTGAGTCCCAGAGCAAATTACTTTGTGTCTCTGAGTTTTAGCTTCCTCATCTAATAAAATACTTCTTTGAGCCTTGGTTTTCTCATCTTCTATATAATCTACCTTGTGTGATCATTAAGAGGATTAGGGGGCATAGAATATATAAAGCCCAGAGCACTGGACCCATCCTTTCAGTAGTAGGCAGGCACCTGGTAAATATTGGTATGCACCCATCCTTTCATTCCTTTCTTAGCTTAGTAGGTTGGTCCTTACCATCTTCCTTCCCTGATTTACCCCATGTTTACTGATGCTTTAGGGACCAGCTTGAACATTACCTTCTCCACAAAACCCTCTCCACCCTATCACTGAAAGCAACCTTTCCTTCCCTGCAGTCTGTCCTCATCTTCTGAACACCTATGGTACTTACCACTTTCTTTCTGGTGCCTCAGTGATTGCTGTGTGTCATTTCTCCTCCCTGGTCTATAAGTTCCATGGGGTCAAATTGCCCACCTTTTAATCTTGTTTTCCCAAATCTCCTAGCAGAATAACTCACATACAGTAGGTACTTAAAAATAATGAACTGAATTTGTGCAGGCAAATTCTCTATATTGAGAACTCGTCACTCAATTATTCTTTGTATTTGGGGTGGCCTGTATAATGCATCTTCCCACTTAGTCCGCTTAGAGAAAACAACCCCAACAGAACCCAGGCTTCAGCGCAAGTAGCTAACCTCATACAACATCCAGAGAAGTCCCTGGAAATGGTTATAAATAATGACTTGTCACAGGGGCAATCACAATATAGCCCTTCTCATGGGCTAGTCAGAATTCTAAAACTGTGAAAATACTTAAATGGGGGGGTGGTATTTCCCAAAGGCTAACTAGTCCACAGTTATTGCCCCAGACATCTTTGTTTTTATGACACTTCCTCAAATTGTACAGCATGGAGGTGACATTAATCACAGTTATTACTATTATTTTCCAGTGGGAGGGGAGAAACCCTTGAGAATGAGAAGAGGCCACGCATGGTTGTTGCTGGGTCTGAGGTTACAGAGTTGGCTTTGAGTCTTTGAGATGGAGTCCCGGAATTCGTTTTAACCCAGACCCGCCTTGTCATGGAGGCGGCTGTCAAAGGATGTAACTTGAGGTGGCTGGGTGAAGAGCCCTTGTTCTAAAATATCCTTTTTACTAGTACCTGAGAGGGATTGCTATGCACGTAGAAGATTTTTAAAAATCTTCTAGAGGTTCCTATTCCAGGTAAAGGGTTAATCTTAACCAGTATTTCCACAACGGTTCCACCAGAAACTCTATAAGAAAGTCTGGAAAACACTGCATACTCACATCCCTGTTGACAATTTACTGTATGTGGCAGTGCACAGTAGCATACTAAAGGCTCTGAGAAGTCACATGGTTAAGAATCCTATTTAACTTAATGCAGACGTCCTCTCACTTATTCAACTATGAAATCAATCTTTCTTGCTTGCTTGCTTTTGCTTTTTTCCTGGTAATTGCAACACTTCTAGTGACATCATGTGAAACCAGTATTTCACAGAACACACTTTTAAAATGCTGCTTTCGCTGCTATTAGCTATCACCGTAATGGGGATACATTCTCAGCTAAGAATGGGACCCAAAGCGATATGCATAAATGGATGGGAAAGTCAATAGAAGGATAAAGAAGGTTAAAGGTGACTCAGAAGGGCCCCCAGACACAAGCTGATAGTCTTGCTAAGGGCCAGCCATAGTTCTCATATCAGATATTATTTTGACTTTGTTTTCCTGCTTCCAAAGCCCCCTCATTATCGAGTGATATAATCAGATTGGAAGAAGAATTTTGCATTTTCACCTAATTGCGAATTGTCCGGTGTAGGGAGGAAAGAAAGGAAGCACTTGGACATTTGCTCAGATGGCTGCGAAAAGAGGAAGGAACGTAGAAGGGGGAACAACTGAGGTGGCAGGGAGACAGAAGGTGCACCGCCAGATCGGAAGAGAAGGGTGGAAGGCAATGGACAAGATGGAGGAAAGAGAGAAAGTGGAGGGTCCTGATAGGTCAGGTGGAAACTAACAACCCCCCCATCCCAAGCCATGAGTAAATTAACAGCTGGGACAGGAGCCTTCCTTTAAGGCATGGATCACGGATGGCTCTTTCTATCCCCTCGGAGGTTGGACGCTTATTCCTCCAGGCAGCGTTCTGCCATTGGGCCTCTTACTATCTGGGGGGGCTGCATTTCCCCATATTGCTGGCAGGGCCCAGTCTGAGATCCTAACATTGGCCTGTTGCTTCAGAAGACATATCACAGTGGTTAATGTAAAGCCAGCAATAGAGAAGGGCCCAGGTGTTATGCAGAAGCCAGAGTGGAGAGGGGCTTTGAGAAGGGACTTCCTCTTACCCAGGGCTGTCAGATGTTTCATTTCTTGCATGCAAAGCAATTAGGAGATCTTTGGCAAGCTAAGGCAACTTAGAAATACCGGAAGCTGAAAGCAAGATATGCAACCCATTTGGGAGTTTCCCTTTCATGTGGAAGGATAAAATTAACTATTCTTGTCAATATAATTGTAAATGTCACATAATAACCTTAAATGTTTCCATAACTTACACATATTATATATTATGCAAAAGGTGGAGGTATGTGTTAGGTGAGATAGGCGATTCAGGACCTAGGACAGTTTCCTTTATAAGAATTCAAAATCTTCAAATTGCTCTTACGTGGTGAATCCAAGTCAGAAAAGAAATTCTGCCCAGGGCAAGGCTGTGTTCTGGAGTAGTGCCTGGAGTTCATAAATAAATCTCTACTCAGAAAAAGTGATTAAAATACTATGCCCAACCTCATGGAGTAGGAACTCCAATGTAGACAATTCTACTGGCTGGCATGGTAGCCCCAGCACTAAATCAGAGTAATACTCTTGTCTGATCCCTTAGGGCCTGCTGGAATTGAGGATGTGGGCCTACAGCCCTCTGCACCAGAATCGGACCACTAGCTGGTTTTAAGTGTGGGAGTTCTTTCAGATCTCTCATTCCTTTGCAAAAATCAGAAAATTATCAGAACATACATCACCCTCCCTCTGAAATTAAAGACATAGCAAAAGAGTGTTGGATGATCATTTCTACATGTCACTCTGAGCCTTTGGAAGAAATAATGCTGATGCAGTGGGTGTTTACTTGTGTTTATACTCCTGACACCATTTCTCTGAGTGTGTTACATAATTAAGATGGTCCGGATTGTTTGAATGATTAACATGATTACCCATGGTATTGCACGTCTCTGATTCCAAATAAACACAATGGCAAAAACTAGACAAAAATGCGGAAAGAATAATAAGGCACACAATGTCACTGAAGTCATGCAAAGAGAAAAAAAAAGATTAAAAAAATGAGCAAGCAACAGACACCATAAATGAAAAAAAAAAAAAGCCAATGCATACAATTCTAAAATCATTCTTACCTTCTTCAGTCATTGTGTCATAATATTTTAGTTTTCCATATGATCCAAGTTCTACAACATCACAGTAAAAGACACAAAGATAAGGAACGAGCTATAATGCAAGAACTTTGTTTTTACACATTTTTAATTAATCAGATTCAGAGTTACACTGTCAAATTCCGCAATTGTAACTATATGGAGATATGCAAACATGGGCCATGTGGCAGACAGCTTTCACGGCCCATTTTCAGAAATCACTTAAAATATATGATTCTACTGGGGGGTAGGATGTGCCCTGCATTCCTGAATAGGGCACGGTTATTTTAACACCGACAAAACAGAATACTTAGCAAAGGTACCTTCTCCCCAGGCCTAGCCTAGCCCTGCCATTTTTACGGAGGTGACACTCCAAGAGAAAGGGACGGGACAAGAACAAGGTCCAGGCCCACGGAAGCTTGCAGACACTGAGATTCCCCGCCATGCAGCGGTCATTCCCGAAGTGCGTGCTGCAGCTTTTTTCCGACAGAACCACTTTCTAGAGAATAAGGAAGGATACCTGAGAAAATCCAAAATGGAAAATCAGTTCTAAACGTCCCTTTCACATCTTATCTTGTATGTTAGACAGAAAACAGTGGACAACCAGCTGGGAAGAGCTGCAAGAAGCCACAGTGTGCTCGGCAGGAAGAGGGAGGCATGTTTCCAGGGAAGGACCACCTGACTCAGACAGGTGACAGAGCTGCCACGACTCCCACTCGCGGACCAAGGCCTCTGCTGAGGCTGTGCAAACAGCAGGGTGCAGGGGAGGCTCTTCCTCTGCCTGTAGACGCCCCTGCAATGGAAACCCCTGGCGGAATGGGCGCTGCTTTGAGTCAGCTGGTGGCAGTGGCAGCTGCAGTGTGGGGGCGAGAGCAGGTGGGGATACACCATTCCTGCTTTCTTACTTCAGTTTCAAAATAGAAATTTTTATTCTTGTTTGTCTAAGAAATCCCAGATTGTTTGAAGCAACATTGTGAGCAGGTTAAAAATATTTTTCCTGTTCATGACAACACTCTCCCAATAAACTTCAAGAAATTAATGAGACTCAGGAGAGATCCCTGTGATTCTGCAGAATGCTCCACAGCCCATGAACTTGGGTGGCCGCTGGGAATTCTCACATGAGTCAACTTAAAATGGATGGGTTTGGGTGAGAGATGAAGACTCTGACTTAAAATCCAATAAGAAATATTCCTGTATTTTATATGTATATTATACATTCTTTATATATGTTTCCACGTGTCTAGACTTTTTTTTTTTAACCTAAAACTGTTTTAATACACCAATACAAAATTCTGTCTTGGGGGAGGAAAATCACCTCATCTTTGGTGTTTCTGCAAAAACCTGCAGTATGGCTTTTATCAGATACATTAAAAAAGATGCTTCAATAAGAAATTGAATTATATGCAAATAGCAAGGCTTTTTTTTTAAATGACTTATGGGGATTGCCATCCATAGAATATATTTTTTTCTGGTATTTTAAGTCTATCATATTTTTGATATTGCACAAGTTTGAAATTCCTAAACGATCTGAACACCTTCATAAACAGCAAACACATGTTCATAGTGGCTTCACACATAACGTGTATGATTGTGCATGTGAGGAATTGTGCAGTGAATCGATAAATCATATCAGTCAACTGTTTTGTGATTTCTTTTCCTTCCCTGAGGTGAGCAGCAGAATAAGCAGCTGGTATTGTCTAGAATTTGCTCAGGAAACAGAATGCGAGAGTCTCCGTGTTTGCATTGGGTGTACACCACACTCTTGATGGGGAGGCTACACCATTGCGTTTTGATGACTCTGTCTTTCTAGGTGCAAACCTCTCTGCATGCACACACCCGTTTCCACGTGTCATTCCCAAACGTCAAACATCTGCTTCCGGCAGATGATGTTATTCTTCACTTCATCTCTTGGGGAAGCAGGTATAGATAAAGAAATACAGTCACATGGTTCAGTTATCGCTTTATTTTTACACAGTTGGAATTGGGACTGTGGGTGTTCGACAAAGCTCATACATTTTTGCCACTGTGGCGGTGACTAGATTGTCTCTTAGCGGCTTTCTTGGATGGGGAATAGGACAGAGGGACAAGAACTAGGCAGAACATGTCAAAGAATAGGCCGACGATGGTAGAAGAGAAGGAAGAAGAATAGTGGAAAACTGAATAAGAGTCAGTGACACGGCAGCTCAAGGCCCACTGAGGAAGGAATGGAAGGGAATGATATCCGCCCAAGCAAGAGGAACTGTGTTGGCATCTCACTGAAAAAAGGGCAGAAGAGAATGGAGAACAAAACCAGCCTGCTAGAATATAGTCTTTCACATTGACAGCCAAGGAGTGGTGAGATGGAGAACGCTGCAGAAGCATCCTGGGTGGGGGGTGGGGGGTGGGGAGCAGGTCAGCAGCTCCAGGAGCCAAGAGGCCCTCCTCCCTGAACCAGAGCTCAGGAGTTGCGGGAGAAGGAATGTGACATGCAGCTAGGACAAACACAACATGCACGCAGAGCTCATCATGCACCTGGCTGGGGTCCTACAGCCCATGACGCCTCATGGAAAGTGGCTTTCACCCCTGTCGAAGGCCTTTGGCCAGATCCAACCTGGCTGAGAGGACCTGGGAGGCACGAATGAACACTCACCTGTACAGGAGCATGGCTTCTGATCAGCACACTCCCCGTAGTGAATAACCAAGGCTCATTTAACATAACTGGATTAGGATGCAAACTGGGGCTAATCCAAGATTAGGGATTTTTTTTGGTATAGGAGGGAGGAATTAAGGGAGTTCAAGAGTCTACTGGTCAACACCATCCAGCGGGATTCACTGTAGGAACTCGGCAAGAGGTAGTTAGTATTAAAAGACTATGAATCACCTGTGAATGTCATGCTGGGTACCCTATGGTACCTCTTCCCCATAACATTTCTCTATGAAGACCACACAGACTGAGAAAGAAATTCTAGAACCCAGTGGTTAGTGTTTGTGAGGAGCCTGTAATCCAATTGTGAATGCTGCCCGTCATGGGAACCACACTTGCTTGCATGTCATTTGGATGCACGTGGTCACAGGTGTCCAAGTCCCTGGAGCTCTAGCAGAATTAAACCTTTCAGTATTCTTTCTTTCACTTCCTTTCGATCTAGCCATCAGTATCACTACCCGGCTTTAAGGTACCTTGTACCTCCAAATTCGTGTTCATATATCATAATTGGCAAAATTAAAGTAAGGGTCTTGTCTTCAGCCTTAAAAAACAAACAAACAAAACCCCCAAGAATAAGAACTAGTTTTGGGGGCTCCTAATTTCCTCCTTTCTTGAGAAGTACATGGACACAGATTTCTCCTTCCAGACATTCTGTTTCTCAGCTTTACTTTTGAGGCCTTTGGTGTTCTCAGCCCTTTTCCTGCAAATCCCAAAAGTGGAAACAGCAGAAAAATGACTTTTCACATTTGAGGTCTCAAAATTCTGATGTATAAAACAGAAAGTCAGTAGAGGCATCTACACTGAGTTCCATTTTATTGGAGTGATAAATAGAGGTAGCAAAGTCAATGAGTACAAGCATTTATTATTTAACTGTTAGTTAATGGGAAAAAATAATGTATAGTTTTTTTTTCAATAAAAGAGCAAGTTTTATTTTTGGTGTTGGCTTGACTTGTGTAAAGAACTAAAAATTAAGTTTTTCTCAATACAAATAGTACTTTCTTAGTCAAGTTATCTAATACTTACCAAGGAGGGAAGCATAAATGCTGGATTGCATTATACCTGTGAAAGGATTATTTTCAGTAGTTCATGGAAGGTAAGAATATAGGTTTTGAAGTTAGGGTGTAGGTTTGCACTCAAGATCTGCCACTTTTTAGCTGTGTGACTTTGAGCGAGTTGTTTCACCTCTCTGAGCCTCAACTGTAAAGGTGCATGGTAATTGTATCTACCCCATAAGATGGTAATGAAGGGTAGTGATATGATGATACACACTAAACAATCAGTAATGGGAAGCTATCACTATTGCAAGAACCACCAAGAAGAGTGAAGGAGAGCCCATGGGACATGAAACAGGCCAGTTAGAGAACTTGGTATGGTATACAGTCTTGTTAAACAAATTCAGCACTACTTATAGAGGTTTTAAATAGGCATTTGTTAAACAACAAGACATTCTGGATGGGCATGGTGGCCAAGTCCCTGTAATCCCAGCACTTTGAGAGGTCAAGGTGGAAGGATCACTTGAGCCTGGGGTTCAAGACCAGCCTGGGCAACATAGTGAGATTCATCTCTGCCAAAGAATAGAAACACCAGCTGAGTGTGGTGGCACACACCTGTAGTCTTAGCTACTCAGGAGGCTGAGGCAGGAGGAGCCCCTGAGCTCAGAGGTCGAGGCTGCTGTGAGCTGCGATCATGCCACTGCGCTCCAGCCTAGGTGACAGAGTGAGATCCCTGCTCATAAATAAATAAACAAACAAATAAATAAGTAAAACAAATAAATAAACACTTCTTCGTCATTCCTGCTTTTCTACTCTCAGATCTATGAGGATTCAAAACAAGGACCACAGTCATGGAAGTAGGCTGTGAAATGTGGCCCCTTTGTCATCCGACGGCCAGTGTTCCAGCTTGGCCTAGACATGTTCCCTTCTGGTATTTTCTTTTTTTTTTTTTTTTTTTTTTTTTTTTATTTGGTTTAACAAAGTCGCCCAGACTGGAGTGCAGTGGCCGCTTCCGGCCACCGCAGCCTCGACCTGCTGGGCTCCGGCGATCCTTCCGCCTCAGCCTTCCAAGTAGCTGGACCTACAGGCGCGCGCTACCACGTCCAGCTAATTTTTTTGATTTA
>CAUYQG010027586.1:0-13274 GCA_963574415.1 Tarsius wallacei | reverse complement strand
GGCTGGGCTCAGTGGTTCAGCCTGTAATCCCAGCACTTTGAAAGGCCGAGACAAGTGGATTGCCTAAGCCCACGAGTTCAAGACCAGCGCAGGCAACTTGGTGAGACCTCGTTTCTACAATAAATCAAACAATTAGCCGGGCGTGGTGGCATGAACCTCTACTTCCAGCTGCTTGAAAGGCTGAGGCGGAAGGATCATTGGGGCCCAGCAGGTCGATGCTGGGGTGGCCATGAACGTGCCACTGCACTCCAGCCTGGGCAATGGAGTGAGACTCCAACTCAAAAAAAAAAAAAGAGAGAGAGAACAAACATCCAGTGAACATCAGTGAGCATATTTAGGGCATCCACATTTTTACCAGCAGGAGTTTTTTGTTGTTGTTTTGTTTTCCTTATTTTTCTTAGAGATGGGCTCTCGCTCTGTCGCCCAGGCTGGAGCACAGTGGCACAAGCCTAGCTCACTGCAGCCTCAAACTCCTGGGCTCAAGGGATCCTCCCACCTCAGCCTCCCAAAGTGATGAGGTTACAGGTGTGTCTGGCCTACTAGTGGGAGTTTTTAGTTGCTAAAGTTAATCAAAACTTGCTGAAGATTCTGTGTCTCTAGGCTATGTGGTTAGCCCGCCACAGACCCACCTAGCCAACAGGCAGCACTTGGAACCAAACAGCAGATGCCACTTCCTCAAAACTGTGTCTGAGATTTAGATTTTTTAGGTTTGTTATTTACATCCAAGGTGCCCAAAAGATTTTTCTCTTTGTGTTGTGACTAAACCAAGGAGCCAGGCCCCCCTCCCAGTCCAACGCCAGCTGGCCATGTGGTTTGGGTCACCAGGTATCCTCTCTAAGCCTCACCACCTTTCTTGGAAAACAGAAGAGTTGGATGAGTCAAGGCTCGCTTGGTGAAACTGGAGTCGGACAGGGCGTGCCGCTGTGCTCCCAATGCCTTCCATCTTTGCCATTCTAGGCTGTTTTCATTCTGTTCTCACCTCACAGCCCTATGCAGGGAGGCAGAAAGAAATTAGCATCATTGATTGCTGTTTATGTTATTTGTCCCCACACCTCCTTTAGACTGTGTATCCCGTGGGACAGGAGTGACTTGTTTCTGTTGTAATCCCAGGGCTCAGCATGGGGCACCTGTCACATAGTGGGAGCTCAGTATATTCCACTTCCTGAATATATGAGTGGTCAAGGAAGTGAGCGACTGAGAGCGTTCTGAGTCGTGAGCTGACCGAAGCCTGAGGTAGCAAGAGTGCACTCATGTCTACAAGGGCAGACTCTCACTGAAGCTTATGGAAGCCCCCACCCTTTCCTGGGTGGCTGGCCTTTCTGGGAGAACTGGAGTCCTGAACTCTCTCTGCTGTGAGTTTCCCTTCACATCCGCCCATCTCCCAGGACAGCCAGCTACTGTTTCTCCCTCCACGGGGCTGTGTTACGTGTACTGTCTCGCATGGTCCTCGTGACATTCTCATGGTGTTACCATCCCCAGTGCATAGATAAGGACACTGAGTCTCAGCACAGAATTGGATCTTACCCGAGTCTCACAGTTGCAGAGAAGCAGAGTCAGCAGTTAAACCCAAGTCCAGAATACTCGTTCCTTCAGGCACGTACAGCGTTGATCTGCATTTTTGTTTGGTCAGTGGATGGTGTCCCATGCTAGGGAACTGAATGTTTGTTATAGCCCCATTTTAAATGATTGGACTGTCCCGTTTCAAAGTTGACTCAGAAGATTTTTGAAATGTTTCCCATGTATTTCGACTTCTTCTATAGTCTAGTGCTCCAGCAGTAAGCCCTGAGGTGCATCTTAAGAGTGGATATATTAGATTCGTTTTGTTGTTGTTGTTTTTGTTGCTGTTATTTATTTATTTTTAATTTTTGTATTTTAAAGATGTGGGGTACACTTCAGTATTAGGTATGCAAGTGGTCATCGGACAGGTACAGTTTGAGCCTCCCTTTGGTCCCCACTTCGCCTGGTTTGAAATCAGGTGCATTTATTGATGTTATGTCCCCGTCCGCCTTCCCCTGCCAGTGTCCCACTACTGCCAATCCCTTTCTTATAGTATTGTGGTGGTAAATGTTCAGGGTCTTATGAGTGAGAACATGTGGTACTCAGTTATTTGTGTCTGTGATAGATCACTGAGTATGATAGACTCTAAATCCATTCAAGTTGCTGCAAAGTCCAAATTTTGTTCTTCTTTATGACTGCACACATACGTGTATTACAGCACTATTCACAATAGATATGTCTTTGTGTCCCAAGAGCTCAGAATCTTTGAGGCATGTTCATTTGGGAGTTGCTTGGTCACAATGAGCCAAATTGTCTCCCATTCCACCCACTGCCTTCTACTGCCACCATGGCCCTCCGCCCAGGCCACTTTCTCCTGGTCAGTAAATGAACAAAGTTCTCCTGCAATGAAACAAGAGAGCCTATCCCTCTGCTCAGAGGGGACGTCTGGGTAACAGTTCTGCCTCCTTGTCCTTTGGAGCTATCACTAGGTCCAAAACAGACTTAAGAAACTGACTTAAGAAAAGAAAATGTATTGGTTCCTGTAGCTGAAGAGACCAGGAGTAGACTTTGGCTTCAGCCATAGCTAGATGCAGGTCCCCAAATGATGCCAGCAGGGCTCTCTCTCCCCAACACTTGGCTCTGTTTTCTACTCTGAGGAAGGGAACAGTCCATCTGGCTGCCCAAGGCAAACCAGATTTATATCCTCCCCTTTTCAGTTTCAGCAGAAAAGAGCTTACTTCGCTCCCAGTTGTCTCAGCAAAGATTTACAGGTGCTTTCCAGAACAAGTCACCACGGCTGGGGCAGCACGATGCCGGGATTGGTTGAGCCAGGCTCCCCTGCCCACCGTCAAGGCAGGGTAGGAGTCAGCTCCGCCCAGCCCTCCACAGTGAGGTGCAAGAGATTCCCCAAGCAGAATCAGGATACTGTTACCAAAGGAAAGAGAAGGGACACAAAGCAGGTGCAAAAGACCTGTCTGTGACATCAGTCCACCTTGTTGGCATAAGGAGAAACTGAGATCTGGCAAGAAGGGACTTGAATTGTTGCATGGCAGAGAAAAGGCTAGAAGCCAGGACTTTGGACTCCCAGTCAGTTTCTTCAGTATTTGGTTTTTACCCACTCACTCCTCTTTTTGCTCATACAATTAATAGGATTGATAAATTATCCCCGTAAAAGAACTAACATATATGTAAAGGACAGATGGGTTTCAATCTGGGCTCCATTCCTCACCAACTATTTGACCGTAGGCAAGTTTCTTCTCTGTGGCTTGCTTCTTCCTCTTTGTAACAACAATAATCATGGTCTCTATGTTGTAAGATTATTATTGTGACAATTAAATGACTTAATGCATATTAAGTGCCTACAGCACTGCCTGGCATATTGGAAATCCTCGACAGATGTTTTCTGTTGTTGTCATTGTCATCTTCTACCTTATTTTTAAACAAATGCTTATCAGTATTCCATAGTCTGAATTTTTCACCTTTTATTTAATCTTCCCCTATTAATTGGCATTCTTTCTTTCTGCTCTTTTCACTCTTCCAAACTGTAATCAGCGTACATCCCTACCCATGTCTCTGTCCCAAGCCAAACACTTCTAAGCTTTGCCTAGTCAGGGATGGAACCTCATCAGACTGAGCTAAAGGACACTGGATATGCTTGAGTGAGGGACAAAATCTTTCACACGTCTTAGTTGTGTGATTCTAAATTCCACAGAAATATTTTATTTTATGGTGCCATCTGGGGTCAAACATACTGATCCAAGAGGGCCTCAAGATGGATGTTGTATGCTGGAAGTTTCTCAGTGCCCTCGCCATGGCCTCTGCAGGGGCATCACCCTGCCCAGTCTTATCCCCAGAGATGCTCTTCCACGAGTCTCAGGAGGCCACGCTGCTTCTGGAAACCCACAAAGACTTGGAAGCTGTCTTGGGTGGGGGATCAGAGGGAAGACACAAAAGAGACTGTGTGTTGTATGCTGTGCTGTGGAAACAAATACGTGTGTGCAGAGAACATGGAGGAAACACATCCTGAGTGCTGAGCAGAGGTCAGCCCTGCGTGTTAGCAGCAAGCAGTACATTGGCTATTGTCAGTTTTCCTTTAAGCCTTCCCAGACCTTTGTGCCTAGCAACGATCACTTTTGAATTTTTTTTTTTAAATGTCATTTTAAGTAAATGCTATCTGAATTTAAGACCTGGATCCAAGACACTTACCCCTCTGGGCTCTGTTTTCCTCGTCTGGAAAATGGGATTAGGGGTCATCTGTCTCCTTAGGATGTGGTACAGATTAGTGGAGAAAGAAGGAAAAGTGCTGTCTAAACCAAACCATGGGACATGATGAACCATGAGGAGGCTGGGGATATTACTGCCTGAGGTTGCTATGCCCAGGCTCTCTGCAAGAGACCAGTCTCCTTGCTGGAGACCCTGTTCTCTGGGGCTACTTTCTGAAGGCATCTGGACAGAAGGACAGGGCATACCCCAACAGTGTCAAGATCTTTTTTTTTTTTTTTTGAGTTGGAGTCTCACTCTGTCGCCCAGACTGGAGTACAGTAGCACACTCCCGGCCACCGCAGCCTCGACCTGCTGGGCTCCTGCGATCCTTCTGCCTCAGCCTTCCAAGTAGCCAGAACTACAGGCACACGCTATCACGCCCGGCTAATTTTTTATTTATTGTAGAGTCAAGGTCTTGCCAAGTTGCCCAGGCTGGACTTGAACCCGCGGGCTCAGGCAATCCACTCATCTTGACCTCCCAAACTGCTGGGATTACAGGCTGAGCCACTGAGCCTAGCCATGAAATCTTTTTTTTTTTTTTTTTTTTTTAACTGCATCATTTAATTTATTTTGACAAATGCGTTTCCTGTGTAGCCCAAAGTCCTATCAAGATATAGAAAAGCCGGGCGTTGATGCAGTGGTTCATGCCTGTAATCTCAGAATTTTGGGAGGCAGAGGTAGGAGGATCACTTGAGCCCAGGAGTTCGAGACCAGCCTAGAATTTCTTCTCTGCAAAAAGATAAAAGAAATGAGTCGCATGTGGTGGCACACGCCTGTAGTTCCGGCTACTCAGGAGGCTGAGATGGAAGGAGCTAGGAGCCTAGGAGGTCAAGGCTGCAGTGAGCCATGGTTGTGCCACTGTACTCCATCCTGGGTGACAGAGTGAACCCCAACTCAAAAAAAAGATGTAGAACATTTACATCACTTGAGAAAGTTCCCTTGTACATCTTCCCAGTCAATTCCCAGCTCCACAGAAGCAAATGGTGTTCTGATAATTTCCATAATTTTTTAGAATTTTATATGCATATGATCATACAGCTGATACCCTTTCTTGTAAGAAATTTTTTTTTAAATATAGGTATCTCATATAAATAGAATCATACAATATTTGGACTTCTTGTCTGGATTATTCACTTAGCATAAGATTTTCAAGGTCCACCCATTTTGTTTCATTTTATAAGGAACTATCAGACCTTTCTCCAAAGTGTTTGTATCATTTTATGCTCCTACCTGCAATGGATGAAAGTTCCAGTTGCTTTACATCTGTCGACATTTGATGGTGTCAGTCATCTTTATTTTTAGTCATTCTCGCTACTTACACTCAGTTTGACTATATGCTTTTCAGAGGTTCTCTAGCTTTGATAATCTGTACCACTTAGAATGTAATGGTCCTTTCTCTATGCATTCTGTGCGTATGAATTCATCTCTCCAGGTGGACTTCAAACTGCTTGAGACAAGGGGCCACAACTTACCCATTTTTATTTACTTTGTGGTACCTAACACTGGATTAGGCTCAATGTCCATGAAATCTTAACACCGTCTATAACACATAGTCAGGTCTCACATGGAGTTGCTGAGTTGAGGGTGTCCTGAGGTGGGTGGTGGCCTTCTATTTTTCTGTGCCATCCCCTGGTCCCCTTTGTCTCCGTGATCTGAGGCATCAAAGGAGAAGGAGAGAAGGGGCTTTGCATGGGCTCTTCACCGGAAGGCACCTGTGGCCAGTCTGTGGGACAGAGTTCCCTGCTGGACCCTGCAGAGATTGGTTTGAGCATGTCACACAATTTTTTGTTTAAACAAAGAGCCTCTACTAAGCTGGAACCAAACTAATGACTAGTGCTCATGGCAAAAGTCAAGTTGAAGTTTTGTGTTTATTTAGTAAATGAACGAACAGAAGAGAAAGAGAGACCAGAAAATAAAAAGGCAGGCACACGTTCAGGGCTGTGATCCAAGCTGAGCCTTTGATTTGAATTCTGAATAATCTTTAATTCCATGATTGAATTAAATTAGAAGTGAATTTAGTCTATTGTGGCTTTGTCTACTTCCCTTAATGCGTGATGGTGTTTGTGTATCTGCGGCAGGCTGTGGGCCCAGCTCTGCGGTTGGAGCCAGCCAGGGCTTTCTGCTGAGTGATAGCTAGATTGTATTTCACCCGTGGACCCCAGGCAATTTATTACAGCGAACACCCCCGCCCCCAGCCCTGCTTCAATCAAGTAAGCCTCCTGTGAAATTGGATGTAAGGCAGGAACTTTTGCAGAGAACCAGATATTGCCGGTCTCTTTTGGCCGCGAAGGACTCAGCCAAGTTCAGGGAAAGGCGTTTTTGAGAAGGGGTGCTTTCATTTATTTGTGAAGGCCAACATAATGAAGGTGGAGAGGGCCCCTAGGAAGACTGGCTCAAATGATCAAAGGGACTAGCAAGGAGGGAAGGGACAGAGGCGGGCTGCACGGGAACTGGATAAAAGCAATCCAGCATGAGGGAAGAGCAAGAGGACATGAAAGAAGTCAGGAAGGTCCCGGGGGGAACCCACCTGTCCATCAGAACTGGACTGCCGGGGTCAGGGAGTCCTGTTCACACAGAGCAGGGAGCTCACCGCCCGGACACTGAGGGCCCCTTCCTGCCAGGACACCAGGGTTGAGTTGGGCAAGGGCACATCTGTCCCCACTGCTTCCCTTAGTGCTTCAGCAGACGTGAAATTTGAAACTCAGAAGAATGTGGACCCTGACCCATTTTTCCTGACATTTCTTTCTGAAAATTATCAGATGTATAGAAATGTTGAAAGAACTGTGCAGTGAGCCCCCCTGTCCCCACCATCTAGTTCTGTTATTCCCATTCCTTTGCTTACTTGGTCACACCTCTGCCCAGCCCTCTCTCCATCCGTTAACCCACTAGACTTTTTGATGCATTTCAGAGAAAGTTGCAGAGAGACCCTGGCCCATTCTGACAGTTAAACCATGGACTGCGGTGGCGTACAGAAGAGAGATTTTGTTGTTCCTGCATCGTTCTAAGATGTCTCAGGTTTCCCCGTAAAATTTCTTGCCAGTTCTTTGGCGCCCCCTCCCTTGATGAATTTTATTTCTAGCCTCTCACCTTCCAGCCTCTGCAGGGGCCTGGAGGTACTGAGAGGGAATGAAGCAGCCGAGGAAATGAAGTAGCCAGGGTGGCCTGAAAGGACCTGCCCCATTGAGAGGCACTCACTGTCGCCCCCAGCCCATCACTGCCTCATGAGACTCTGGGGTCAGTGTTGCCTGAGTTTAAGAAAAGACAAAAATGAGAAGTTGTGTGTGTAATCGTCCACTTTTTAAATTTTGCGCATAATGTTCACACATTGCAAACAGGGCATCAGGAAGGGCTCTTTGTGCAGTTTTCTATAGCCGCCATAACAATTACATGAATCTAGAAGCTTCGACAACACACAGCATGTTCTTACTATTTTAAACAACACCCGTATATTCTTACAGTTCTGAAGGTCGGAGGTGCAACGTGGGTCCCACCAAGCTAAAAGCAGGGTGTCTGACAGGTTCACTTTCCTTTCTGGGGGCTTATGGGGAACTTCACTTGTTGGCAGAACCTGATTCTGAGGACCAAGGCTCTGGTTTTCCAACTGGCTCTCAGTGGAGGACCCAGCACCTGAACGCTGCGTGTTGTAGCTGGGTCCCAACGCCCTTTCTCCATCATCAGAACCCGCAGTGGTGGGGCAAGTCCCTCTCCACCTCAGATCTTGGCTCCTCCTTCCTTCTCATCTTTTAACCCAGGCAGAGGGTTCTCTGCTTTTAAAGCCTCCTGTGATTTCATTGGACCCGCCTGGATAATCTGGCCCCTTCACCCCATCTCAAGGTCCTTAACCTCCATCACGTCTGCAAAGTCCCTTTTGCTGTGGAAGGTAAATGTGTTCACAGGTTCTGGGGACTGAGGCTTGGCCATCTTAAGGGGCTGCTGTTCTGCCTGCGGCATCTGGCTTCTGGCTGGAAATACAAGGCAGGCAGTTGTTCCTTCTGAGCCCACCCAGTCCTCAGGCATCCTCTGGGCCTGGGAAAATCCTCTCCTTCCATAGGAACCATGTCTAGCCGGAATGCCCCATGTTGGCGCCAGGCCTGAGACGTCCCCTCCTGCCTGGACCCCGCCTTCCAGCAAAGACAAGAGCATTTCCTGCAGGCGAGTCTCTCTGCCCTGCACCTGCAAAGCAGGAGAGATGCTACAGAAAGGAACATGCTTGTGGTATGGAAAGGTTATGGTCGAACTCTGGAGTCATTCATTCATTCTGCAAATATTTATTGGTTACAGACTGCATGCCTGGCACTATGCT
Source organism: Tarsius wallacei (assembly GCA_963574415.1). Lineage (NCBI taxonomy): Eukaryota > Metazoa > Chordata > Mammalia > Primates > Tarsiidae > Tarsius > Tarsius wallacei. The sequence continues at coordinate 4,711 of CAUYQG010027586.1, read as the reverse complement.
AGGCTAAACATAGAAGTCATCCTCAGGGAGCTTACATTCTAGGGAGGAAGCCATGAGTAAATACCCAGATTAACTATGTAGTTATAAAGTGCCATAAAAAAAATAGGGTGCCATGAAAAAAATAGGGTGCTATGAGATAGAACAGATGTCAGCAAACATTTTCTGTTAAGGGTCAGATAATGTTACAGGCTTTGAGGGCCATAAGGGTCCCTGTTGCATACTCTTCTTTGTGTTTTATTTTGTTTGTACAGCTCTTTAAAAATCTAAAAGTCAGCCTGGTGTGGTGGTGGTGTGCACCTGTAGTCCCAGCTATTCAGTAGGCTAAGGCAGGAGGATTGCTTGAGTCCAGGAGTTAGAAGCTGCAGTGAGCTATGATCGTGCCATTGCGTTCCAGCTTGGGCAGCAGATCTTTTCTCAGACAAACAAAAAAACTAAAAGTCGTTTTAGTTTGGGGATCACACAAAAACAGGTACCAGATTTGGCCAATCCTTGAGATGGCATGTCAGGCTGGACCTACCTACAACAGGAGAAGCAGGGATCAGGGAGGACTTCTCTGAAGATGCAACCTCCAAGCTGGGATGGGGAGGTGTGAGTAGAAGCCAAGCCAACCAGGCAGTCAGGTGACATGTGTGAGGGAGAGTGGGGGCAGGGAACACAGAGGGAGCCAGCTCACATCTGAAGGACCAAGAGGGAGCACCATTGTTTAGTGTGTCTCGTTCCCAGGCAGGTCTCTTCACCTCTCTGTGCATCCCCAGTTTCCCTTCTTCCTCACAGGATTGTCTTGAGTGGGACCTGAGATACGGTCTACCAGAATCCAGGTGTGGGAGGTAGAATGATGGTCCCTCCTCTCAAGATGTTCAAGCCTCATTGCCCAGGGCAGGACTGTGTCACACTATGGAGTGCTGTGACCCTGGGTATTCCACTGTTACCTGGGCAGCCTGCCTCCTCTGCCTGGAGTCTCAGTGTCTTCCATGAAATGGGGATGGATGTTCTGCCTCGCCTGCTCCTTGGCTGTGGTGTGACAAGACTGTAGCTGAAGCTGGAATCATCCATTCATTCAGCAGTTTTTTTTTGAGTTGGAGTCTCACTCCATCACTGAGGTTGGAGTGCAGTGGCACACTCACCATCGCCCCAGTGTCAACCCGTTGGACTCCAGTCATCCTTCTGCCTCAGCCTTCTAAGTAGCCAGAACTACAGGCGTGCGCTCCCATGCACTGCTAATTTTATTTTATTTTGTTTTATTTTATTGTAGAGACAAGGTCTCACCATGTTGCCCAGGCCGGTCTCGAACCCACGGGCTCAGGTAATCCTCTCGCCTCAGCCTCCCCAAGTGCTGGGATTACAGGCTTGAGCCACCACACCCGGCCTCATTCGGCAAATATTTATTGGTTATGGACTGCGTGTTGGGCACTGCACTAGGCTAAACATAGGAATCTGCTTCATCCTTGTGAAAATGTGGATGTGAAAGTGACCTGTGGGTGTCAGCCCAGTATTGTGAGGGTAGGGTCTGGGGTGGGCAGGCTTTGAGCCCATCTGCTTCTAGTTGTGAGCCTGGAACATTTCTACAGGCTCACTGCTCGAGTGCAGTGAGTGCAGCATGGGAGAGTGGCAGTACCTTCCGTGGGCATATCTGTCAGTGTTGAAGTAAGTTGAATAAGGCGGCCTCTGCCCGGATTTCCTCTTCAGCCAGTGCACCCCCTCACTGCCCCACCCAGCCACTGGCTGCCCCTGCCTTGCTCACAGTGGTGTCCCCTCCTAATGACTGGTTGATACTTGAAGTAAAGACTAGACCCCTTGTCTCAATCTAGGACAATTTAGAAGGCTGTCTCAGCTACAGAGCTTCTAGGAAAATGGCCTGAGGCCTCAAATGTGGCCACATGGGGTCAGCTTCTTTCTCACTTGACTGCCTGTGTCACCTCCTTACAAGTGTGTCTCCCCAGAGCACTCCCCAAGAAGCCGTCGAATCACAGTTTTTCACCTTGGACTCGGATCTCTATCAGTGAGAATGTGAATATTTTAGGGTAGTGTTTCTTAAACTTGAGTGGGCGTCAGAAGCACCTGGAAGACTTGTTAAACTAAAAGTTTCTGGCCCTACACTGAGAGTTTCTGATTCCAGCAGTCTGAGGTAGGCCAGAGAATTTGTATTTCTAGGAAGCTCTCAGGTGAGACCAAACTTCCAGAATCATTGTCTTGGAAGTGCAGTAAGTTGCCGCCTTCTTCTCATCCCTAATCCCACCTGAAGCTAAATAATAAAACTTGTTATAAAGCAAATAAATAAGCTTTATTTTCTGTAAAATTGTCATGGTGTGGCCAAACATTCCCTGAATTGAACTTATCCACTTCCTTAAAAAAAAAAAAATCCCAGAAACTGTAGCCCTCTTATAGAGTGATGTCTAAGGATAAGTGAAGAAAGCAAGGTAAAGAAAAGTGTATATAGTATGCTACCATTCATTCAAAAAAGATTGAAAGGACAGCAATTTTCATAAAAGTGGTTTATGCTAAAGAAAGAAAGAAAGCAGTGCAAGAAAATAAACCAAAAAATAAAATGGGCTTCTAGAAGGAAGGAAAAAACAAGAGGGAAGAAATAAGGATAAAAGCCAGAAGTCTTTGAATTATCTTGTTTTTAGATTTGGCTTTGGAACCGTGCAAATACTGAACAAAATTATCAAAACAAGATCAAGTCAAAATTAAAAGTAAAAAGCAATCCTCCAAAATAAAAAGCTAAATGAAATAAATGGGCCCTACTGTGGAGTTGGTGACCTCACTTTGCAGAGGGGAATTATTTCAAGTGGCCTCAAAACATAAAAATGTGCATTCCTAATGAAATATATTCTAGAGTCAAAAATAACTTTTCTGTAATTATATCGCTAGCAAAGATATTCTGAAACTATCACATACTATAGGAAAAAGCAAATAAGTAACTGTGTTAACATCATGAACTTATATGTTTAGCAAAAGAAATACAATATGTAAAAGAAAGGACATCACAGGAAAACTATAGACGAATGTCCTTTATGATTATAGATGCAGGAATTCTCAACAGAATACTAGCAAGCCAAATTCAGCAACATAGAAGAAAGTTCATATACCATGGCTAAGCAGGATATCTTAGGAATGCAAGATTGGTTCAGCATATGAAAATCAAGCAATGTAATACACCCTATTAATGGAATAAAAGACAGAACTTACATGAACATCTCGGTAAATATTTTAAAAATTGACAAAATTCAACAATGTTTTTTCAGGATTAAAACACTCAACAACTAGACATAGAAGGGAACTTCTTCAAACTGATAAAAAACATCTGTGAAAAACCCACACTAACATTATACTTAATGGTGAGAGACTGAAAGCCTTTCCCCTAAGATCAGTGAGAAGACAAGGATGTCTGCTGTTGCCACTTCTATTCCACATTATACTAGGCTTCTATCCAAGACACTTATATAAGAAAAAGAAACAAACGGCATCTAGATTGGAAAGGAAGAAGTAAACTTACTCTCTTTTTGTGGATGACATTATCTCATACATAGAAATTTCTAAGGAATCCACCCAAAAATTATTAGAACTAATAAATGTGCTTGGCAACATTGCAGGATACAAGATCAATACATAAAAACTGAGTTTATTTTTATACATTGACTAGACATTTCTCCAAAGATGATATATAATTGCCAAAAAGCATATAAAAAATACTCCGCATTATTAGGCATTAGGGAAATCAAACCATAAGGAGATACCACTTCACACCCACTAGGACAGTTGTCATCAGAAAGATGGACAATAACAAGCATTGGTGAGGATGTGGGGACATTGGAGCCCTCAGATGTTGGTAGGAATGTGAAATGGTGCAACCACTTTGGAAAACAGTTGGACACGTCCTTTAAAACGTAAGCATTCCAACCTGAGCAACATAACGAGACCTCATCTCTACAAAAAGCCAAAAAATTAGCCGATATGGCATGCACCTGTAGTTCCAGCTACTCATGGTGGAAAGGATGCCTGATGCGAAAGGATTGCCTGAGCCCAGGAGGTTGAGGCTGCGGTGAGTGCGATCATGCCACGCTGTACTCCAGCCTGGGTGACAGACCAAGACCCTGATTCAAAAAAAAAAAAAAATTAAACATGGAGTTGCCTTATTAGGCCCAACAGTTCCACTCTCTGCCATAGACCTCAGAGAACTGAAAACAGTGCTACATGAAAACAGTGCTACATAAAAACGTGCATATGAATGTCTGTAGCAGTATTATGCATAATAGCCAAAAGATAGAAACAACCCAAACATCTATTAATCAATAAATGAATAAATAAAATGTGATGAATCCCTACAATGGAGTATTATTCAGCCATAAAAAAGAATGAAGCAGTAATGCCTGCTACAACATGGATGAACTTTGAAAATAGTATACTAAGTGTGGCCAAACACAAAAGGCTCAAAGATGAATTCATTTATATAGTTTGTCCAATAGGAAAATCCATGAACACAGAAAGCAGGTTAGCATTGATAGCAACTGGCTGGGAAGAGGGGGAAATGGGAGACTAGTTGCTAACGGACACAGGGCTCCTTTGGGGTGATGGAAGCGTCCTGGAATTAGGTGGTGGCGATGTTGCACAACTTTGTGACCATATTAAAAATGACTGAATTCTGTACTTCAAAGGGGTAACTTTTATTTTATTTTATTTTATTTTATTATGTTATTGTGGTGTACAGTTA
>CAUYQG010027585.1:0-27756 GCA_963574415.1 Tarsius wallacei | reverse complement strand
GCAGCCTCAACCTGCTGGGATCCGGTGATCCTTCCGCCTCAGCCTTCCAAGTAGCTGGAACTACGGCCATGCGCTACCATGCCCAGCTAATTTTTATTTTTTTAAATTTATTGTAGAGATGAGGTCTCGCTTGAATTTCTTCTCTACAAATATTAGAATTGATTACAGCGTTGTTGGGGTTTAGGATGAACTACCCTAAAATATGTCAGCACCCTGGCATTTGAGAAAACAGCAGAAGCAGAAAGGTCACTTCCACCTTCCCCTCATCCTTCTCACTTGAAGCAGGTCATAAGACCTAGGCAGGTTACTCTCTGACCTTCTCCCTCCCTTCTTTTCTGAAGCAGTCATGAAACCCTCATTTGAGAGGTGCCTTCCCTTTCACAGAGAAAAGAAACATTCCTATCTCTGAAAACACAGGGACACAGAGGAGAATTGGAACAAACAGGCCTTGTTAAGTTCTCCCCGGATTTATTATTATTAGATCACACTCCTTTTGTCCAAACTGCTCCATGACTATCTACCTCTTCAGCAAAGCTAAGCCTAAAAATACCTTTGTTTACCTGTTTCTTTGGGTCTTAATTTCCTTATGAAGGCTTCTGTGTCACATAAAACCTATGTTAAATACATATGCTTTTCTCTTACTAATCTGTCTTCTGCTATAGGTACCTCAGCCATGAACCTAGTGATGGGCAAGGAAAGAAATCGTTCCTTTCCTGTGGCTAGCATAGAAACTTAGTTAAGATTATGGCATAATGACATGCCATATAACCATTAAACCAACATGCCACATTCTTCCACTCCTGAAGGATGCTTTAAAAAACAAAGTTTAAGAAATGATCAGGGCTTTTTATGAACATGAGTGGAAACAGGTGATGGTAGAAACATTTGTGTTTGGCTTTGATCTACACACCCCAGGATCCCCTGGATTTTTGGACCATTTCTTGCTGCTCAGCATTTTCCTCTTAGGTCTTAGATTTCTGTCCTTTCCCCCCAGTCCCTTACTGTTTACATACAATGTTCCTTTTCTTCCATTAGATATCTGCTCCTCAAGGAAAAACAGTGACACTATTCAAATTTAATGTCTGGTGCCTGGTACATTGTAAGTGGATCACATCTTGAACCAAATATTTAAGAAATTAAACCCTTATTTGTCCCACCAGACATTGCCAATGACAGAAAAAGTTAGGTATAGGTGCATACTTTGGATACTGAAATTGTGAAAGGATTATATCCTCTGCTTATGCCTGTGTGGCCTGGGATGTGGACAGAGAATAGTCCTCCCCCTTAGATGTGTTCTTTTCCCACACATGGATATACTATATTTCACCAGGGGAAGAGGCTACATAGTGCAGCTGCCTGCCTTATTGACTGATCCAGGGGCACTAGGGAAGCTATGGTTATTGTAGCATGTTTTTTCCCAACTGACTTTTCCATGAAATAACTACAACTAATACATAAAAGGAGGAAGCCAAAAGAAAAGCAGAATTATTTTTCAGAGGGTGGGCCCCTTGTAGTACAGGCTTACCCCCGTAGGCAAGTGTTCCAAGAATCCATTGGCATCAGTGTACCAGCTGGTGTTGTTGTGAGAGGCTGCTTACGGATGGCTTCAGTGCATTTTTTTTCCTGGAGATTCTTTCATTGGATTTGTCCATTTCATGATGGATGATTTACCAGCACACTTGCCCATACTGCACTGAGTGTTCAGTACTTTTTGACAAAAAACGGCATTACCCCATGCCCTACTGTCTCTAATCACCCAATCTCATCCCTGCAACTTTTTTTTTTGTTTCCCTGGACGAAAAAAATCCCCAAAGGGAAACGTTTTGTTGATTTGGAAGAGGTGAAACAAAACACGGCAAAGGCACTAAAAGGCATCAAAGGTGACGAGTTAAAAACCTCTTTTGAGCAGTGGAAAAGGCATCTTGAGAGGTGTATTGCATCTCATAGCGATGAAGGTGACTGAAGTTTAAAAATGTAAGACTAAATACACAATTTTAAATAAATATATTCAGGTGTTTTGGGGTCCCCCTTCATACATACACATGAATAAATTGCTGTTGCAACCACTATTACTAACTACTACAACCAGTTGTAAATACCAAGCCCTGGGCCTAGCACCTTACATATAGTGTCTTGTTTACTTTTTCCAACAAGATGCTATCTCCATTTTACACTTGGGAAAACTGAAGCTGAGAGATGCTAAACACAGCTTACCAGAAAAGCAGTTACCCTGAGTCATTAACTATGCACACAATTAAAGGGGTGATCTTCCCTGCAGATTATTCTACTGTCAGTGGAGAACTACTGCAATTGAGGGCACAGAGTAGGAACTCAGAATGTTTTGATTGGTTGTTTTGTGTTAGCTCATGCAGTATGCATGGCTGAGGGTCTATAAAACAGCAAATAATAGACCCCAAATATGTTTTATTATTATTGTAATCATTATTATTTAATCTTTAACCACACTTAACTTGATTTTTAAAGTAAAGTCTTTGGGGAGTAAGTTAAGATAGCTATAATTTTATCTTTTACATTGAGATCAGCTCTCACTTTAAAAACTTTCAATTATTCAGAGTAGTGCAAGTTTGGGGGACCTCACACAATCTAAGTAAAACCAAAGTAATACATAAACATAGCTATAAATACAAATACCTAACTATATATTATGTTCCTGATGAATTCAAAAACCCTGAGAAAGAAAAATGTTAAATGATGCATATAGGGTATATAAAAATGGTGATGCTGATAACTGTTCTCCATTGGAGGTATTAAGTCTTTATCTGTTTGCATTACTTTCCTACTCTTCTTTTTACTAAATAGATTTGGGTTTGGAAATTTGAACCTTGCCACATTATCTGCTCCCAGCACAGAGCAAGTGAGAAACGGCAGAATGTGTTCCACTATTATTAAAGCCAAAGGCTGATCAGTGCCCTGTGGTGACAAGAGCGGTGAAAGCGACTGTCGCCCTTCCTCATGGATCAGTCTCAGGAAAAGAGGCAGCATGAATGGAGAGCTCAGGCCTCCCGGGGGCAGGAGCAGGGGCAGGACCCAAGCACAGATGTCATTCCTGATTCTTAGGAGATTCCCACATGGTGCTACAGAAAGCCCCTTTACAGCTTCTGTCCTTAACAGAAGCACTTACATCCCAAAAAGGATTTTGTTGACATTTTCTTTGAACAAAAGTATCACCTTTAGTCAAGCAACATATAATTATTTTGTTAAAACATACATCTTTAAGTAACCCATTTTATCTAGGAGTTGCTTGAATCGTTGCTTTCTAGATTAACTTCAATGTAAACAAGTTGACAGTAGAGTGAAAAGGAAGCTAAAATGAGTTCAGCATTTGTTTTTGTTTTTTTTATTTTAAATTTTTTATTTTAAAATTGTGAGGTACAGTTAAGGGTTAGGTTTACAAATATGCATCGTTCAGACACCCTTGTTGATAAGGGGTGTCTCCCCATCCCCCACAGATATTAACTACAGATTGAAAGAAAATTGGAATAATCTAGAAGTAATTTGTGAATCTTTTTTGTTTAAAAGAAACAGATCTTGGCAGTTCCAAGTATGTATTTCTTTTTATTTGCTCAAGTTTTTTGACTTGTCCATACTTTGTGACTAGGTTTAAAAAAATGTGTAATTGAAATGAGTGATTTGTTGTAAGATTACAGATAAATATTTTTATTCTCTTCTCTCTTTTTGATATTTGTCACTGATTCTCTATCATGTTTCTAGTATTAGCTACTACCTGTGCAACTGACATATTTATATTATGAATGAATTATCCAATTCACCAGAATCCTACCTCTACAAATTTTCTGAGATAATCAAGATTAAGCTTGCCTACTTGTTTTCTGCCTTTCTCTCTCCCCTTCTCTCTGTTAAATAAAGATACTGTTCTAACAGGATTAAAATTATGAAAAAAACCTAAGTAGTTTCCATTGATAAGAAACAAAGGCCATATTTTTCCATAAAAAACTGCTATCAAACACTGGGAGATATGGCAACTTATCATCATTCTCTGGTGAGGTGGATCTTGAGGGAGGGAGAGGGCATGTCTTCTGCTTCTCTCCCCCTTGAACACACGTTCCCTCTACAAGCCTAGCTGCAGTGCCAGAAAGTCTATTGTCCCCAAATATGAGCCATATACCTTATAATTCCACTATGATTGCTTTGTTCTCTGGGGTCTAGAAAGTTTTCTTGGGTTCCAAGTGTCCCTTTTTTAAAAAATACAAATTTTCTTGGAATGGCTTAATTTCATTACCTCTTTAATAAAACAAAATTGACAGTGACAGACAATGGAGTGGTACTTAGGACAAGCATAACATAGAGGAAGGTACCTGAGGGTTGAAAGGGTGGCTAGAACAGAGACTGATCCTGACAAGTCTATATTACATGATAATTCTATATCATATTCTCATCATACTTAGAATATTGATTCCATCCATAACATAGAGCTTGACTGTTGAAACATATTGAAAGAACTCCTTTAGATTTGAAAATATCCTGGAAGTAATTTTATATAGATTTTCTGACATGGAACTGATGTCATAGGTACATATCAGATTGCCTAGAATAATAATATGGGACCACCAACCAGGAAAACTGTAGACCAAGGAGGACATGGTGACTTACATAGTCCTCTACTTGGGGGATTTCATGGGCCTGTTGACCATTGTCCTGCCCTTATGCCAAAACCAGATATGGTTCTGAATTACCTGATCAGTTCAGACTGAAGATGAATTAAACAGGTACCTGCCTCCTACTACCTTCATATCCTTACCCCCTCCCTCCCCAATTTGGGTAGCCTCATGTCTTGAGACTATTATCAAAAATATATTATTTGGTACATTTACATGTATGGATTTGTGAGATTAAAAAAATTCCTAAACTAGCAATAAAACAATCCTTTTTTCCTTTTTCAAAGTCTTTGAAGTATTGTTACACGTCTGGCTCTGAGACTCGGGAATGGAAGAGGTTCAACAGGAATTAAGACCTGTGGAAGAAAAAGGTTGGTAGCAAGACTGGATAGAGAAAGATATCTAAATGTGAAGCAGACCTGACAAAGCCTCGACCAACTCAGAGGGCATCTCTCGAGACAATATTGCCTATGAGGTCCCTTGAGCCAAGATGGTTGAGCCTTTGTGCCTATGTGTGGCTCAGTCACAGTGTGCAGGCTGCTCCAGGTAGGGTGAGGCTGTGGACAAAGTGCCTTTGCAACTAAAATGGATCCTAAAGGAGCCCACTCCTGGAGGCTGTCTGCTGACAGCACTTCCTACAGGGGATGAGGGCGGTGCATGTCCACATCTGCCCAAAGTCTTCATTTGCATGATTTCTTAGTCACCTACCTGACCACTCTGCAAATGGTTGAATATTAACTTTGTCATTTTATTATATTTGCTAATTTTCCCCAAAGTATTAGAGCATGTAACTTCTACCACTGTATTACATAAAGATTAAGATTAGGGGCTTCGTTCCAAGTCTTTCCTTCTACCTCTCTCACCAGCTGTTTAGGCCAGGGTAGGTTTCCTAACCGCTCTACACTACAGTCTCCTCATTTGTGAGTTTCTGGATGATTAAATGAGGAATGCATGCAAATTTATTGGCTTGGTATCTGGCATATTGTATGTGCCCCTTAAGTGTTATTATTAATGATAATGATTTTGTCATCCTTATTCTCTACCCTTCCTTGATCCAGAATTTAGAGGCTGAGAAATTTTCCCAATGCACTGGTCAACATTAGAAGAAGAAACTAACCCCTAAATATATCTGCCTATTAGACATCATGGCAGCAGAACAAAAACTATGTTAAAATAATTAAATAAATGCAAGGCAAGGGGTGAGAGAAAACACCATCTGGCAGCTCTCAGTGAGTCATTTAGGAGTGAGTTGGAAGATAATGAAGGCCATTGCATTCTGGTCATGGATGGGTCCTTCTGCCTGGCTGGTGTTATAGCCTTTCTCCGAATAAAAATAGCCCATGCATCCTTTACCACAGCTCAGTAAACACAGATTATGTGAATAAAAATAAAAGATGCACGACACAATCTTTGGGGGAGATTTGCCACAATTTATTTTGTTTCTTAGTGTTCCCATGAATTTCAGTACAATCAACAGTTTAATCTGAACAGCACGGCATTTGTTTTTTGGCTATTTGTAGTCAGTTTAATACTATTTTCCTAGTGGGATTGACCATAAGAAATACTCATCAGAGCCACAAAAACAATCTTCATATGTAAAGCTGTGTGGTGGCTTGAGTGCTGTACTGCCTATAGAGTCACAACTAACACCCAGATCTGAGTTTGGCCACCTACTCCCTGTGAGGACATCGGGTATTCCCCAAGCCTTGGTATCTCTTCAACAAAATGGTGATGGTAATACATTTTGTAATACTTAAATGAGATCAGAAAAGACAGGAGTAAAATGTCCTTTGTAAAATGCTTTGTAATTATTCGTTTATCAAGATTAAGAGTAAAAAGCCAATTTTGGAGGACAGTTTTATGTTGTGGTTTTAAGATTCAACTTTATATATATTTTTAAAAAGACTAAACTGACTACCAGCTTCTAGCTGTGCAAAATTACTTAAATTTGGGCAATTTATTTAGGGAATTACTTAAATTTTGGTGCCTCAGTTTTCTTATCTTTAAAATTGAGATAATAATATATGACCTCATAAATTTTTTGCAAGGATACAATGAGATGGTCTAGGTCAAACACTGGGAATAGGGTGGTTGGCCCAGAGTGCTCATTTGACTGCTATTGTTATTATTTTAACACAAGAGTCAATAGGAGTCTTTTCTTTGTGTTTTGCATTGTTAAAATTAACACTTTTTGATGATTCTGGAATGGTTTACTAATATTATTATTTTAATTCTGGAGTTACTTAATGACACTGACTAATTCATAGCTGACGTTTTGGAGTGATTGCAATGACAAAAAAATAAAAGTCAGGGACAAGTCCTTGAAAAATAGATAATAGGAGAGTAGCTTTAGGTTTTCTTTTGTTTTTAAAGACATTTCTTTTACCAAATTGATTTTAATTTTTAAAAGGCATGGATTAAAGAGTTTACAGGAAACTATAGAAAAAAATGCATGGGTGTGGAGATTTTAAGCTTGAGTTCATAGTCTCCCTTCTGCCACAAACAACTGACTATGGACATTGAACACATCAATCAATAATAACACTGACCCAAAAGGGATAGATGGACGAGTTCTGTGCTTCTCAAACTTGGCCACACATTAGAATAACCAGGAGTGCTTTGGAAAAACAGCATATATGGTTCCATCAGGTCCACCTAAGAGCAATTGAATTATACTCTCTCTGGGGAAGAACCTGTCCTCAAGCTCATCAGGTGTTTGGGACACACAGTGAGGGTTGTGGACCAACCAACTGGTGATCACAGGGTCTCTTCCACCTGAAATCTTGTATGTCTATATATCTCTTCACTATAGTCACATACATTAAAAAAGTACTTCTTAAAACAGATAGAAAGCAGTATTTAAAGGAGATAAAGGGATTTGATGTAAGCTTTGGCTTCTGAAAAAAGCAAGGGATTTACTGAATCCCACTGTAAACCATAAACCTCTTTTGCCTTGGGAAGTGGTGATGATTATACTTCAACTGTATATTGGACTTAGCTGTCTCCTTTCAATTTACCTTTTTTTAATTTGAAAAGTTCTACCCCTTAAGTAATTTAGATCTAATAGAGGCCAGATTCTTAATGCAGCATAACACACACACACACACACACACACACACACACACACACACACACATACACCGCAGTGTCCCTTCTGCTTAGGGACTACAAAAAAAGTGAGAAAATGTTTTCAGAGCGGAATTTTCTCACCCATTGATTTCAACATAAAGCATCAGCCTGGAAAAAAATTTTTTTAGTAGCAAATATTCAGTGAAAAAACACCAATAATTTCCATTTATATCATTAAAACGGAGGGAACATATGGCTTGGATTAGAAGAGTGAATGTTAGCTATGAGGCTGCATTAGTAGGAGACATTAATTAGGACTGAGAGTACCTCAAGTACTTGACTTGGGAAACAAATTTGTTTAATAAGCTTCATGGTTTGCAGATGCCTTTCCCTCTTCTTTCGCCACAATTCCAAATAAAGCAGTTTCATCTGTGCAGAGCTGAGCACACTTGAGAAGTCACATGACTTTTGTGCTTCACTCCATTCATGTTTGGAAGCAAGTGGACATGACCCTCTTATGGGTAAGGCACCTCTTACGGCGATACACACCCAGGTGAGGGCTTCATCATGTTAAATCAGAATCAGATTTTCAACTTGATCTATTCAGGGTTTTGCCTTTAAAGAGAACTCCATTCATTTGCATGCGACAAGCAAGTGCTGATGTTCTGTCTCGATTCCTGGAGACGCCCTGCTCTGGGGTATGCTTGAGTGGAGGACGCGACACACGTCCTGTCTTGTGCTTGTGTCAGCTCCTGCTGCTGCCTTTGATCAGTGGCTGATAAAATCTCTCTTGAGGTTTGTGGAGCTGATGAAAGCCATGTGTCTGGGATAAGTCCTTGGAATTTGATTTTTGGCATTAGAATAATGTTAATATCCATTAGTACATTTTAAAACATGAGCACATGGCCTTAGATACGTGGAATTCTCTGGTGAATACCAGCCGAGGCAGCTGACATGAGGGTTATGTTGAACCCTCAAAAGCATATACTGTATCACTTTCTTAAGCTAGGAAAGCTGTAATGGCTCTCTTGGGACAAATAAACATTTCCTGTGAGATCTCTACTTGCTTAATTGCTAGCATTGAGTTGTAGAGTCCTTGCTACCCCAAGTGAACTCATTTTAATAAAAGTAAAATTTTTCAGCTGGTTTTTGGTTTTTGGTAAAGAAGGAAAAGGTCAAATTAGGATTGGGGAAGAACTTGGTCATTCATTAAGGCAACGTTTGTGACGTAAAATAGAAAGCTGGAGTATGTGGAAAGTTAGACCAGGGTAAGAGTGAGATTCTGGAGCCAAACTTCCTGGCTTTAAGTTCGTCTTACTACTCACTTATTGTAGAGCTCGAGAAAACTACTAAATTATCTGTCTCAGTTTTCTCATCTATAAAATGAGTATAATGATAGATGGAGTGAGTCAAAACTTATATAGTGTTTAGCATAGTGCCTGCACATCAAAAACACTCAATAAATGCTGCTGTCCATTGGGCAGAGCTCCATGCTTGTAGTCCTGTTAATATCAAATGACTAACTTTCTTTAGAACCCTGTTGATTCTATGAGCCCAATCTAGGATTCTTCTATTCCTGAGGCTGGCGCCAAATGGTTTTGTGATGGTAGATAGAGAAGTGTGGACCTCAAATACCTAAATGTCCTTGTTTAGAACATGTAGATTAATTCAATGCTGCTTATGGGATGCTGGAAGAAAAAAAATAGTTATAAATACATTCACCTCCACTATCTATAGCATGACCAGAAAGTGGCATGTACTATATGAGAATTCACCGTATTAGCCAAAACTTCAAAAATAATATTAACTCCATAATATGAGACATTTCCAGTAGATAATTTTTTTAGCAGCTAGATCTCTGAATCACAATAAGAAATGTCACTGACATTACTCCTAGACTGTGTCCACACAAGTATTTGATTTCAGTCACTTATTTATTAAAAACAAAACAAAACTGCATTTACTTATTTATTTTTAATATACCCCACCAAGTTCCAGAAAGTATTTAAGGCCACCAAAAAACACTTGTTGACTATGTTCAGAAAATAGGGAGTTATGTTTGACTGCACATGTGTTATTCGTTAAGGTCCAATAGAAACCAAGTAAGAAACTCTCTCCCAAGGAAAAGCCACTTGTTAGGAAGTTCAGGATTAAATACTCATTTTTATATTATGTTATAAGTGACCTCTACATCGATAGCAAAGTGGTCATGTTACCCTAGTTCTCAAAGCGTCATAGGAGGCCCTTCCTTCTGACCCCACCCAGTCTTCAGTTCCTCTAATGTGTTTGTGGCTATTTTTATTCATAGCCTAATTGCATGCTAAAGTAAGAAATGAATGTGGGGTGACTTGTTTCCCTTGACACATACTAGGGCTTTAGTAAATGTTGTTGATGGTCTACATTTATACATAAATGTTCTTTTATACAGAACATAAAAAATTTGAAGAAAATGGAAGGAGTCCAGGAGGCTTGGTATGAAATAGTTCTACCATTCAACTAACTGTGGGAACTGGAATAAGACATTTTATTTCCTTCAAACTCAATTCTGTATCTATGAAATAAAGAGGATGAGCTAGTTCTGTACTCTTCTTTCTAACATGCAATGATCTTAAGATACTAGGAATCAGCAAAATTGTAGATACTTGAGCAGTTGCATTGCAACCTTCAAGAATACTTTATCAAAGTTGTATTTACTATATACATACAGCACAAAACCCAAATAGTAAGGTTTTAATATATTCAGGTACTTGACATAGATCTTCAAGGCTTTTCATTCTGTGCTGTATCATTTTAGAGTCATACTCCTAGTATGTGTCCCTTGGCTTCTACTATTTTTTTCATTCTTGGAGATTGGCATATTTATGTATTTATTTACTGCACAAAATGGGGACATGTAACTGAGAAGGAAGATATTCTTGTCAGGCAAGTTGCTAACATTAATATGCATTAATTCAAGAAATATTTATTCAGTAATCTAGCAAATAGGAATAAAACAATGAATAACACATGGGGCTTGCCCCAAGAAGCTTATGGTCTAATGGGAGTACTGAAAAGTAAATAGATAATTATAAAACCGTGTGACACAGATGATGATGAGAGGAAGCGCAGAGTGCAAGATGAGCACAAGTGGGGACCTCACCCAGTCCGAGAAACTGATGCATATTTGTTTTAAGTACAACAAAATTAGCCTTGGTACTCAACTAACACAATTGGTCATATAAGGGGGGATCACAAAGAAATCAGAATTTATTTGTAAAAAATTGTGTATTTTTTCTTGCATATTTAAACTTAAGTCACCTTCAAAATACTCTCCATTTGATGTAATACTCTCCATTTGATGTAACACGTCTACTGAGATGCTTTTTCCACTGCTTAAAATAGTTTTTTTTTAATTTATCAATATTTTTTATTTTGATATTGTGGGGTACAGTTAAGGTTTATGTATACAAACATGTTTTGTTCAGGCACCCTTGTTGATAAGGGGTGTCTCCCCGTCCCCAGACAGATATTGACTATCGTTAATCCCAACTCCCTTCCCCTCCTCCCCCCCATAGTTTCCCACCACTGTCGATCCTTTTCTTATAGTATTACGATAGATGTTCAAGGTCCACTATATGCGTGAGAACATGTCATACTCAGATCTTTGTTTCTGTGAGAGGTCACTCAGTATTATAGACTCTAGTTCCATCCAGGTTGCTACGAAGTTCATGATTTTGTTCTTTTTTATGGCTGCATAGTATTCCATCGTGTATATGTACCACATTTTTTAATCCAGTCCTCTTTTGATGGACAGCATGGTTGGTTCCAGGTTCTTGCTATTGTGAACGGTGCTGCCATAAACATTCGTGGGCAGGTATCTTTTTTATAGAGTGGTTTGAGTTCTTCAGGGCATATTCCCAGTAGGTCATATGGGAGGTTGATATTTAGAGCTTTTAGGAATCGCCACACTGTTTTCCACAGAGGTTGCACTAGTTTGCACTCCCACCAACAGTGTAAAAGTGTTCTTTTTTCCCCACCCCCTCTCCAGCAACTGTTAAAACAGTTTTTGAACTCATCAATTTCGATGCCTTTTACTGCTTCTGCTTTTAGTTCTCTGTTTCACCTCTTCCACATTGGCAAAATGTTTCCCTTTGAGGACTTTTTAAATTCAGGGAAACAAAAAAAAAGTTACTTGGGGTGAGAGCAAATGAATAGGGATGGTGGGGCACAGGGGCCATGCTGTTTTTGGTCAAAAACTGCTGAACACTCAGTGTAGTGTAAGCAGGTGAGTTATCATGGTGCAAGAACCAGTCACCTGTTTGCCACAACTCGAGATGTTTCTTCTGCAAATTATGATGCACAACTATGCTAGGTGGTTCACTAATGCTGATGGGTGGAAGCCTGTACTACAAGGGGCCCATCCTCCAAAAGATAATTCCATTGTTTTGGGGATCCTTCTGTATAGTACTGTATACATTTAACAGTCTATACTGATACCTGGTGGAGATAAATAACATGTAAAAAATGCATGTATGCATTGTTAAAGTTCATAACGTGAAGGTTCATATGTAGGAGACTTGCTGTATTATTTAAAGACAAGCAAGCAAGAAGCACTGCCTAGAGTGTAGCAAATGGTTTGGAGTAGAACAGAAGTGGAGACAAGGTGATCAGTCACAGGGCTGTAAAAATAAGCTAGGGCAGGGAATGGTGGAATAAATTAAAGTAGAGGCAGTAGGGTAAGAGAAAAGAAGATGAATTCAAGAATGAAGAAGATAGAATCAACAGGATTTGATGACTGATTCATCCAGACACATGTGTGAGATTTCTGATTCTGGTCATTATGGAGTAGCTGGTATTGGTTACACCTTCCCACTGTAAGTAACTATGACAAAATATGTAAAATGGTATTTGTAGGTATTGAGTGCAGCTCAATGCTGGGCTTCAATCCCTGGGAAAGGGGACATACATGAGGGAAGCTATAGATTCACACAGTGTTTCTTTCAAACAGCATTTTTCAAGTCATGCTGTAAGGAGAAAGAACTCAAGTAGAAAGCATGAGTTTTGCCAAATGATGATTGTGGAGATCAGAGCTATAGCTGCTAAATTGGCTGAGATCTGGGGCAAGAGCATAAAATATGGGGAAGCTGCAGAGAAAGCAAGCAAAAAGCAAATCTAAGTGGAAATTTTTTGGTCAATCGCTGGACTGTGGAATCACAGGATGAGATTCCAGTGGGTTTGAAAGAGAGTCTAGAGAGTCTCTTCCGGGATGCTGAAAGCTCAGCAGACCTTCCAGTGCAGGGAAGGTGTCAGAGTGTAAGCCCAGCCAGAGTTGAGGGGCCCCAATGAAACTCCTAGGCACTAGATTAGATCCCAGAAAGGTCACACTGTAGGAGTAAGTGCCATTTTTTGGAGTAAAAACAAAACTAGAATGGACTACCCTACCAAACTTAAAACTGATCCTCAACAAGATAAGATAAATTTTTAGTAATTTACCTGCCTGTCATACCAAGACTCAACCCTCTTTAGAAGGCAGCATAATGCAGTACCTCTACAATATGTTGATGATAATGCTTAGTAACAACAATAACAAATACTACACACTCAAAGAGAAAGGATAAGTATCTGATAATCAAGTGATAAAATAGTCAATAAAAGCAAATCTAAAGATAGAACTAACAAGAACTTCCTATTTGTAGAGTGCTGACTATGTGCAGATAGTGTTTCAGCTGTGAACAAAGAAAAAATACCTGAGTGCATGGAACTTATATTTCTGAAAGAGAAAATAGACAAAAGATAAGATAAATAAGAAAATATTTGGTATATTAGATGGTGGAAAATATTATGGATAAAAAGAAAGCCCGGGAACAGAAGGAGTATTAAGAGGTTGCAATTTTAATAGTGGGCCAGAGAAAGACTAAATGTATTAGGGGGCTGATGGAATGGAAAGCAAAAAGATGATATCCATGATTTGAGCTCAGGCTAGTATATAAATGAAGGAGTAGATGTATTTGTAGGAAGATGATATTGGGAAAATGTTTGGTTTGAGGTGCCTATGAGGTTTTAATTGGAGTTCCATAGTGGGCAATTGGATACATATATTTGGAGAGCAGAGGATATCTATTCTAAGAGATGTTAACTTGGAAGTGATGAACATGTTATAAAAGACTATGACTAACAGTATAATACGAGGAAGGAAAAACTCTGGAGTACTTCAGCATTTGAAATACAGACACGAGACATAGAAATATATTGATAAGTGATAATGGGAGGGATGGAATAATCCAATAAAGCATGTTGTCATGGAGGTCAAATGTTTTAGCAAAAAGAAGTGGTCAGTAATTCCAAAAGTTGAAAAATCAAATCAAACATGCACTAAAATATTTTCTTGGTTTATGAAACAAAGAACTTGGAAAAAAATGGTGAAAATTATTCTGATTAAAATGTGGAACAGAATCCAGATGTAGTGAGATGAGGGGAAAATCAGAGGTAAATTTGTTAAGATACAGACAATTCTAAATCTGGCCATAAATGACTGTATTTGAAGAGGGCTGTCAGGTTATGGAAGGTGTGTGTGTGTGTATTTTAAGATGAAAATCTTAAACATATATAAGTACACTTAACAAATGCTTTTGAAGGACTGCTTAACTATGTGATCTTGTCTGGAAATAGATGAGAGCATGATAATACCACATGGTATTTTAATTTCTGGGATGATTCTTCATTGCCACCTGAGGCCCAGAGGAAACTGCTTTAGCTCTTGTTACACAGTCATTTCAGCGATATTATTACCAAACCTTGCACACAGAATTTCTAGCTTTATCTCAGGTTCTTTCTCATTTAGTTTAATATAAACAGTTTGAGCCTAGCACAATTTATATGCATCTCAAACGAAAAGAAACTTAATTGTACAAGAAATTTACAAGCTTTTAAGAAAAAGGATACTTAAAAATTATTGCAATCACTCTATGAGATTAGGATCTAAAAATCTAAAAATTAGTTTTAAATGGATACAACTTTCCCTATATAGCCAAACACTTCTTTGTGTTTATACACATTATTATTTAAACAGGGAGAACCTTTTAAAATGTTTATTATAATCTAGCTTAGCCACTGAGCCTACATTATAATAATTTTTTTTTTTTTTTTTAGTTGGAGTCTCACTCAGTCACCCAGACTGGAGTGCAGTGGCCGCTCCCAGCCACTGCAGCCTCAACCTGCTGGGCTCCAGCGATCCTTCTGTCTCAGCCTTCCGAGTAGCTGGAACTACAGGCGCGCTACCACGCCCGGTTAATTTTTTTGATTTATTATAGAGATGAGGGCTCCCCAAGTTGCCCAGGCGGGTCTCGAACCCGCAGGCTCAGGCAATTCACTCACCTCGGCCTCCCAAAGCGCGGGATTACAGGTTGAGCCACCGAGCCTGGCCCATTATAATAATTGATATTTTTGTCAGTAATTGAATGCTTCAAAAACTTCTAAAGGAAGACTCTGGTGTTAATGGGTTTCTTCTATTAATGGATATATATGAACAAAGTGTAAGTACCCTTAGAAGCCCATTATCTTCTTCATTTACATTTAAAAAAGAAATACCAATTCAAGATTATCCCAATCAGATTTCCAGGAATAATGTGATAAAAATATTAGAATATTTTTGAGGACATGTACTATAAACCCAAGAAAAAAAGGAAAATTTTGAAGTGCATGTTTATGCCGATAAAAATGAATTATGTCAAAAATATTGAGTGTATTAGAATCAGTCTATGAACTTGCTCTGATTAAGATAGAAAGGCATCAAAACTAATTTATTTTGTCAACTACTTTTTGCTCTGAAAAGCAAAAAAAAAAAAAAAAAACTTGAAATACATATTTTTCTGAGAATCACCCACTGGTATTTGAGACATTCAAATTTTAGACTAATTTAGGAATGCTTCCTGAGTTTTAATGCTTTCTGCAGATTCAGTTTGTTACTGAGCTATCATCTTGACATCTTTTGCATTAAAAACATCTAGTTATCCTAAAATGTCTCTTTATTCATGAATGAATACAGATCATCAAGAAAGATGAGCTATTTCAACAAGCCATTTTGAAGAACTAATTATCAGTTTATTACACTGCTAATGCTCAAAGTGATCAAATGACACTTAAGCTATCTCTATCCGGATAAACTTGAAAACAGCCAAAATAATTTAGTGGGAGTAATGGCAGTGTGTGATGTTGCTGGAGGAAGTCTATAGAATAGGATTACCTGCTGGGCTACTCAAACCCAGGGAGAAATATTATTCTTAACAGGGCACGAAAACAAATACTGATCTGTGTTCAACGAGCAGTTCCCAAAGTCTGGAAACATCTTGAAATATAATGTCACTTAACATGTGATTTATATTTTGTGAAGTTTATGCTTTAAAGAAGAATATAATTTATTGTTTGGGTATCAAAGTGAATGAAAGTAAAATTTTCACTGCAATAGGTTAAAAGTAGTTTATAGAAATGAATGATTCCTTTTTGGCACACAGATACCCCTCTGGAAAAAACTTAGATAAACTGACCTGGTGTATTGTAGGATTTGGATTTGAGGCTAGAAGCCTAGATTTTCTGAGGTTGGAGGGAGAAGAAAAAAAATGAACGTATTTTTCATCCTTGTCCCCAGTAGTGGTCCACCATCTGAAGTGTGGCTGTTTTCTAACCTCAAGTGGTCTGGAATAATGGCCATGGCCTCCTATAGGTCAAACACACCAACACTACTCAGAGGAGAACATTATCTTTGGCCTCCCCTCAGTATTACTGGTTCTTTGTTTAAAACTTACAGGCCTTTTGGAAAACACTAAATAGTCATGTGCTCAGACATTGTGGGTATCCAATTTCCATACAAAGATTAGCTCTGCTTGGGGAATAAAGTGTCACTAAAGTGCTTTGTCTGCCATTGGGAAGGTGTTTTCTTCAAGGTTTGTTGAATTATTTTCTCCACCTGCTGCTGAGAATGGGTGCTGCCACCTCACAGTAATTTCCATAATTTCTGGATTTTCCTGGAGTTTGTGGCAAGACACATATAAGAATATTTACAGTTCTTTTTATTTTTATTTTTTTTCTTTTGAGACAGGATTTCACTCTGTTGTCCAGGCTGGAGTGCTGTGATGCAATCAAGATTCACTGCAACCTTGACCTCCTGGGCTCAAGTGATCCTCCTGTCTCATCCTTCAGAGTATTTGTGACTACAGGCATGCACCAACACCCCAGACTACTTAAAAAAAAATTTAGAGATAGAGTCTTGCTATGTTGTCCAGGCTGGTCTCAAACTCCTGGCATCAAGCACTCTTCCCTCCTGAGTCTCCCAAAGTGCTGGATTACAGGAGCATACCACATGCCTGGCCTATTTACTATTCTTTACGACTCTTTTATACATGAAAGTGACTAATTCATCCTCTTAGGTGTTAGTGAACTCAAGAGAAGTAGCCTACCAACTATTCATTCAGTCAGACATCAGCAGTGATCAAGGAACCAGGAGCTTGTTCTTGTGGTTGAAGTCAAATCTCACTATAGTTTAAAGACATCTGATCTAATTGGTGACCTTGCTCATGATGGTTAATTTTATGTGATACCTTGAATGGGTCATGATGTCCAGATATTCGGTAAAACATTATTCTGAATGTTTTTGTAAAGGTGTTTTTGGATGAGATTAACAGTTAAATCAGTGGATTTAGAGTACAGCGGCTAAGCATGGGGGGGCCTCATCCAATCAGTCGAAGGTTTTAAGAGACAAAGACTAAACTCTTCAAGAAAAAAGGAATTATTCCAGCAGACTGCCTCTTCCCTGTGTTGTCAACCTATTGTTCTACCCTATCAGATTCTGGACTCACAAAGCCTCCACAATTATGTGAGCTGATTAAAAAAAAAAATCTGTCTCTGGTCTCTGTCTCTCTCTCCCTACACACACACACACACACACACACACACACACACTATACATATATATATGTACACACACACACACACACACAGAAACGTATACATATATTTGTGTATATATTAAGGGAGACCAAAAAAAAAAAAAAAGGAATTATTTTTTGGAGGCTAGGCCCCTTTAGCACAGGCTTCTCCCGCTAGGTGAATGTTCTAGGAACTCAGCAGCATCAGTGCACCAGCTAGCGTTGTTGTGAGGGGCTGTGTTCAGTTTCAGGAAACCTGCATTTGGAGACTATTTCAATGCATTTGCCCATTTCAAGATGGGTGATTTACAAGCACACATACTCATACCACACTGAGTGTTCAGCATAAATCAAAAACAGCACATGACCCCTGTGCCCCACCCTCCCTATTCTCCTGATGTCACAAGTGACTTTTTTTGGTTTCCCTACATGAAAAAAATCCTCAAAAAGAAATGTTTTGCTGATGTGGAAGAGGTGGAACAAAAAATGGCAGAAGCATTAAAAGGCATCAAAACTGATGAGTTCAAAGACCGTTTTGAGCAGTGGAAAAAACATCTCAACAGGAGAGTACTAGAAGGTAACTGAAGTTTAAATGTGTAAGAATAAATACACAATTTTCAATAAAAAATTATGGTTTCTGGGGGTCCCCCCTCATATATACGTACATGCATATATATACCGGAGGTGCCAAAAATGTATGCAGATTTTAAGAAATGTTATTTATGTATTACTGTTAGTTCACCTTAATCAGAAGTATCTGAACACTGATGGTAGCCACTCTGAATACCTCTTGTAAATGCAGAAATCAAACGTGACTCATATTCATCTTTTATTATCGGTATATATTATTACAATTTTAATACAGTTTTTTTCTTTCTTAAAATGTGTATACTTTTTTGGCATCGTGTGTGTGTGTGTGTGTGTGTGTGTGTGTGTGTGTGTGTGTATCACATCATGTTTGTTCTGTTTTTCAAGAGAACTCTGAGTAATACATTGCTTAACCCCACAAGTAAAATAATGCCTGGAGCATGAGAATAACCCCAAATTATTGAATGAATCAATGGGTGAAAATATATACCAGGAATTGTGTTTTGAAAAGGTTGAATAGTGAAATCTTAGGGGATGATGAGTGGTTCTTAATACCTTTGAATCCAAAGTAAATTGAAACTAGGTGAGATTGTCTTAGTGATTGTAAAATATGAAGGTTTTAAAAAGATGTACTAGTTCAGAAAATAAAAGGTCTACGTTCTAGTCTTGTTGCTTATCATTGGCTTTGAAACCCTTGATTTCTCTAGGCCTCTGGTTGTTTCTTCAGCTGTAAAATGATTGTGGGTTGGTTGGTCTTTCAAGTCCCTTTGGTTGTAAAACCTCTTAATTCCCAAATTCCCTTTGAGGACCCTTAGAGCATGGCCATTCTGAGTATATCATTAATCCAGATGGTTTCCACTAACCAGACCCCAATGCAGTGATGTTGTTGGACACATCAAGTCATGCTGGCTACATGGTTAATGAGGAATTAAAAGAGTGCAGTCATGGGGTGTAAGAAGGTGTTTCCTTTCCCTAGAAGATACTGCAGAGGAAAGCTTAGAAACAACAGAAATTCCCAGTATTTACAGTTGGTAAATGAATGTTAAAATCCCCTCACACTGTTCTCTGAGAATGCAAGAAATAAGGCCTCATCACTAAATTGTATCTTGAATAGAAGGTCTCTCATTCACATTCATTGCTTTGCCTGCATAGGAACTTGGTTGTTTGCCAACAACTTAATATCTTCACAAAGCTATAGGTCATTTTACAGCCCAGTATTTAATAGCACTGTCTCACAAATCTGATTTAAACTTTCTATTCTGTCAGTAGTTTGGGGGTACAATACAAGCTCCAAATAATAAACTTTAATGACCCGAACACCATTTTATGTCTCATTTCTAAACATATTTCTTTTATAGAAAATTCTGTAAATTTTCTCTGCCGTATTCATTGAATAAACATATTCTTCTAAGCTAAAAAATAAAAGATCATTGCAATTGTGAAACCTGTCAAAGAACAAAGAAAAATGTGTTCATTTTCAATAAGGCATCAGTTACAGAGTGCATACTTTATATATTGAATATCATGGGGAAAATTTAAATATCTGTAAGATCAGCATTAACTGAAATTTCAGTTAAGATTCTTTTTCTAAAATAAAGTTGTCTTTTTCATGGTTGAAAACCCAATACTTGATATAAGAAAATATAGACAAAAGAACATTTAAAATAATAAGAATCCCACTCATGCAACAACTATGCATAATGCATTGGCATTTATTCTTTCACATGAGTTTTTATAGATGCCTCTTGTCCCAACTGCCTAGGTCACAAACACAGATATATGCATAAACCAGATGTCTTTAAGACTGCCTAGTCTGTGACATCAGAGTGAAGTCATGTTTTCTTCAATATTAAAATTAGGACACACCCAAGCCCCTTTCCCCGCATGCCTGTAGTTATATGAACCTGGTCTTTCCTTGCCCTGTAGTGTTTTATATGGTATGGTCAAGAATTCTGAGGTTTCTGACTAAAGCCAGGAGACTCCTCTGGTGTATGTCATCTTCATGCTAAGGTTGGACTACCTACAGCATATCCCATTTGCCTCATTGTCCTCACTCCCCTTAGCAAGTTTTTGGAGTACAAGAAAAAAGGAGCCTTCCCCAGGTATCAGCTTCAGTGATGGACACACTTCTCCCAGAGTCAGCCCAGAGTTAGAGCTCTCAGTTTTCAGTTTCCACCACACACAGAGTTATATATATATATAATTTTTTTTCTCCTTCTTTTTTCCTCAAGGTCCCACCCAGGTGGCTGAATCAGGCTTTGCTTTACACAGTTCTCAAAACCAATTCTCTTCTGATGGCCTAGATCTACTGTTCAGAGAGGACTACCAGTCAAGACTTGCTGGTTGTGACTGCTTAGGTTGTTCCCAGATTCCAGTTATTCTTTCCTCTAATCAGGCCTCAGTCAGGATCCCTCTGGTACATCCGACCCATTTTAATATGCTTGAATCTCAAAGGACTTGAGTTTTGATCTTGCTCCTTTTTCTTCTAGTAACCAGCTTGATTCCTACATGAATTTGTGGGTGTAAATAAGTACCTGGGCAAGGGCATTACCACCCGGCTTCACCTATCAAGAGCACCCACGAGACAGGTCTTTCCATGTCAGATATACATAATTATCATTATTTTCTCCCTGTATGGAATAAGTATTGGGTTTGCAGTGACCTTTCTACTAGGGAAGGTCTGCCGCATGAGTTAAATAAATAGCCTCTAGATTCATGTAGCTCAGTTCTGAAGCTCTGCCCTATTGTCCTCTAGCTGATGATCTTGTGAAGCTTACACGATAGCTCTGTGCTTAATGTGTCCTCATCAATGATACAGGTCTGAGAATAATCATGCTTTTCTCATATGGAGTTGAGGATTAAATATATGAATACAAATTTAACATTGTTCCCAGCACAGAGTAGGTGCTCAGTTAACATTAGCTGTTACCCCTTCAGGGGTTCCAAAAGTGGTTCCTTCCAGAACATTCAAAAGTGAAATGACTTCATCATTAAGATTTTTTAAAAATTGCTAGTGAATTTTAAATATCACTTCTCCATTATATAGAAAGTCTAAATTCACTGGTACCCCATTTTGCAGTACTTAAATCTATATGCATATGACTATAAATGTTTTTTAAGTCCATATTGTTTTGTAACCTACTTTCACAGTAATGTATAGTAAAACTCTTCTTGTCAATAGCTGTAGTTCCAAGATATTTTAATCCTCAATA
Organism: Tarsius wallacei; assembly: GCA_963574415.1. Classification (NCBI taxonomy): domain Eukaryota; kingdom Metazoa; phylum Chordata; class Mammalia; order Primates; family Tarsiidae; genus Tarsius; species Tarsius wallacei. The sequence goes on along the minus strand of CAUYQG010027585.1, from coordinate 6,351 downwards.
TCCTATTTATAGCATAACTATATTTTGTCAATTACTTCACATTTCTATGTTTTCAGTGTTAAAAAAGATGAAAAAAATCTCTCATTGGTAGGTGGTCATGTGACTGTTTCATTATTTCCTTGGGATGAATATCAGAAAATAAATTATAAAACTATTAATATATGCTACAAAACTTATTATTCTTTCATATCTACATTTATAAAAATAATCCCATAATAATCAATGGATTCATTTTCTCCAGTGACTATAATCTTTTTCTCAAGAACTATCTATGGTATGTAATGTAACAATGAAGATTGACTATTTGTGGTTATTGGGAAAACTTGGGGGTTTTGCAGAGTCTCCTCTAGTGAACTTCTGCACCATAAAAAGTCAGGGCCACCACATTGGCTACTTTTGTCACTTTATTCTTCATGTCCTCCAAATATACAGGGGTGAATGAATTGAGGGAGGCAGTACAGGGACCAATGATTTGGGTGGTATATTGTAAAATCATCTAGAAGAGCCATAGACATCTCTAATCTTTCAGTTTTGAGCTTACAAACAAAATAAGGGATCTAGTTGCTGGATACATATACCCCTTCACTACTCTAGACTTTTCTCCTAGCTTAGTGTTGAGAAATAAAGGAGCAGACCCATTCAAGCTAGAAGGGAGAGAAGATGATGAATGCCGAGAAATAAATTCACCTGGGGAGAATCTAAATGAGCTATGCCAACTTTAGGTGCTATCAGTTGCACTCATCCATAAGGATATCTGTGATTTTCTTTTAATTTAAAAGATTCTCTAAACTATTCCTTGGGATATTGAATTATACCCTAAAAGACCATAATAAAGAAAATATTATAATAGTTCTTCATATAAGTAGTTATATTCTGTGATTTTAGCATCTTATTTTAAATAGAAGAATTGTATTGTACATTTAAACTCACAGTGATAAATTAGCAAAAACCGAGTTTATTTTGTAGTATCCACATTTAGTGCAGATGTTCAGCAAAAGATTTAGGAACTATTTTGGAAGCTCTCATTAGCTGAGATAAATTAGCAGAATATTTATGGGCAATATTAAACTGTTCAAGTTCATATTTTCTTTCTTGATCGTTTTATAGAGGTCTCATAAATATCTGGCTTACTCGCCCTTCAACAAGTCCTTATGGATATAGGGAGGACTCAAGCCCAAGATTTCAATGGTCCTAAATGTCATGGCAGCTGCCTGGCCACAGGGCACTCTCTGAGCAAGGTCAGCCAAGCTTCAGCCTACCCGATGAGCCTGAGCCCACCTCTACGACTCTGCTTCTTTATGAACTAGCTCATGGGATCTGTACAGACCAGAGAGGTTTTTCCCCAGGGATCTAATATACTACAGGCTGTGCATGTCCTAGTCCAAAAATCCTCTAAGAGCCTAGTTCATATCCAGAATGCAGGGGCCATATAGAGCATGAATATTTGAGTAGGGAATTAGATAGTATTATTATATTTGCCATGGGTTCTTCTAATCCAAATTCAATCCCCTATCTGCTTGCCTCCTCCTTCTGACTAATGATCTCAGAAACCCAAAAGATTCAATACAGGTCAGGACTAAATGCTAAAATCTGCAGAATACTACAACTACCTTTAGAACTTGTAAACACTGTGAGTGAAGGTGTGAGGACTCAAAAATCAATGTCATTGCTCATACTATCATCTCTGCCTTGGGGATCACCTTATAGGAAATAAGTCATAAATAGTCTAACTCGTGATATTCAGATGACCAGAGGAGAGGTTTACATGTTAGGAAGTAGTGAGAACCAGCACTGGGGATGTACAGTTTGACTGTGGAGATCTTAAATGCCAAGCTAAATTTGAACAGTCCTATATATATAGTATAAGGAAAATAAAGCTTATAATCAAGAACTAACTATGAAAATGATGTTAAGGTTGATTAAACTTTACTTGATGAGAGTTGGGAAAACTTAGAGGTAGACAAACAAGTCCAGGAGATCATCACAATATCATCCAGGTGAAGGTGAAGTGAGCCGCAGATGGTAGTGAGGTTGAAAGGATAGAGGAATCCAGAGACCACTGTCTACACAGGTGATTCAAGCCAAGTATTGGTGGCAACTGATTGTTTATAAGAACAATGATGAGAGTGCACTGTAGCGTTTCAAGTAAGGGTAATTAAGACAGCAAAAATGCTATGGTTTGAATGTTCGTCCCCTCCAAAACTCAAACTTGTGTCGATATTTTATTACCATTGCAACAAGATTAAGAGGGGAAACCTTTACCTTAACACTATCAAGAGGCATTAATACCTTAACAGTATCAAGAGGTGATTAGGCCATGAAGTGCCTCAGGATTCCTGTCATTATTAAAGGGGAAGCTCAAGCCAGGTGTGGTGGCTCATGCTTGTAATCCCAACACTTAGGAGGCTGCACCAGGAGGATCACTTGAGGCCAGGAATTGGAGACAAACCTGGGCAACATAGTGAACTCTTGTCTCAAAAAAAGGGAGGAAGAGCTCAACCCTTTTTGATTCTCTTACTTTTCTGCCTTCTGCCGTGGGGTAACACAGCAAGAAAGTTCTTGTCAGATTCAGCTCCTTGATCTTGAACTTCTCAGCCTCCAGAACTGTGAGTCAATACCTTTCTGTTTATTATAAATTATCCAGTCATATATGTTCTTCTTCAGCAGCAAAAATAGACTAAGATCAGGGAGAAAGGTGAATTTAAGCAAATGATCCTGGGAAGGATTCTCTAATAAGATATTGTCAGATATTAAGATAGTGGATTAACTTTCTAATTACTTGCCAGTGGCTACTCTGAGAAGTCACAGATTAGAAAAGGAAAGAGAAGGATGAGTCATTAGTGATACTATAAAATCTGGTGACACAGTGAAACCACTGGTGCCCTGAAAGGAGCACTAAAATGAGATATAGATGCAGATTAAAGCACATGAAATATTGGAAAGCAAAGTACCTGCTTAACATTTGTGGCAAGAAAAACACTGACCCACAGCATTTATATTAAAGAAGGTTATACGGTGTATTAGTCAGAGACCAGGTAGGAAATATTCAATGTGAGCATTTCAAATATCAGAAGGAACTTAATACTGGACACTGTCTACACAGGTGATATAAAAGCTGAGGAGACCAACAGGAACAGCAGGAAACCACCATACACATAGGACTGGAGAACCACTGAATGTGTGGTGTGACCAGAGTTCAAAAGCTGACTCTGTGCAATGAAAGTGGAGCCACAGAGTGAGGAGCTGTCTGCTGGGAACTAGAAACATGGAGGAGACTCCGTGGATGCCAAAGATGCCACTGAAGGCAGAGAGAGAAGGGGAGACATACCCTGGCCTCACTCTTTGGCCTGTTCACCCATCTTCCATCATTGCCTTCCATTGGCCATGTCTTCCTACATGCTGTAGGGCAACGGAGTCTGGCAAATATGTTTTCCTACAACACAGAGAAAAAGAAGGGCAGGGCTAGGGCAGATCTGAGCAAAAAGAGGTGCATATGGTCAACCTTTCGCGTGTTACCTGATATGGAGAATTTTAAGGTTTTGAGGGCAACCTCCTGAGAAACTTTTGAAAGATATACATAAATACAAATATTGATATTCCTTTCTCCTCTTAACTGCAACCTGAACAAAATTGCAACTTACAAATGCTATTGCAGGCAGAGAATTTAATGGCCATCTAAAATAGGATCCCATGAGGTTTCACCTACTGGACTAGCCTTCAGTCCATCTACCCCCTCCATTTCTTTACCTGGTTGACATCACTGTATCTTCTTACCTAGTTACCACAAACCTGAGCAGCAACAAAAAAGAGTAAGTCTGTCATTTTTAAATAGAATAGATGAAAATTTTCCATGGTGCAAGAGTGAGATTTAAAAGAAAATTGTGTTTCTTCTCCTCTGTAATTAAGACTGAACTTTATTTTATATTCTGCAAACGATTTATGATCTCCTGACTAGAGGACTGAAAAAGATTCCTATTTTTAGATGCTTTGCCTTTGACTTTCTATGAGTATCTTGGAAAGTCACTGTGATTATGTAGAAATAAAGAACACATGAAGTATGTGGTAGGATCAGCGTTTGCACCTTGTGGCTTGTACCCAGAGGCCATGCTGTACCCATCATGTCTCAGGTAGTATCAGATGTGAAGACATGGAGGACTATTTACACACCCCACAGACTTCTCCAAAATCAGAGGTGGTAGTATCAGGAGTAATTGGTTGGGTAAGGCCCTTCTAAAACTGTGGACAAATATGCTTGAATGACTATCAACGGGGTTGAAGAATGATCTGGCGACCAAATGGCAGGCAGGAAAAAGTAGTGGCTAAGCACATGGAATCTGGACTGTTTGACCTGGCTTCTTAGGTATTTTACATAGATTTGGGGTGTTAGTTACTCCATCTATAAAATAATGATATCAGTATAAAATAATTATGAGTATTCACCTCATAGAGCAGTTGTAAGAATGAAATGAAATAAAAGTACTTGTCACATAGTTTTCAATATATAGTTGTTGTTATTATTATTATTATTGTCAAATGGAAGAGGAAATCAAATGGATTTAGAACCCAGATTATAGGCTGACTATTTTACTACAACAAATTCTAATAAACCACATATCTCACTCCACAAATCTGTCTTGTCATGTAGGCATCTAACATTAATGAGTCCTTCCAAAGTCTAGAGATTCAAACTATGGTTTAGTTCTAAATCTTTTGCCTTTTTTAACAGCAACACAAACAGAATCAACTCCCCACTGAAGACTTCTTCAAGACTAACAGAAATAGTAAAAAAACAAAACCAAAAAAATCCCTCAGAGCTTTCAAGCTGTCTCCAATATGACCACTCAAAATGCTGTAATAGTATCTCTCTTTGGTTTTCTTTGTGTGGTAAGTTCCCAGAGCATCCAAACTATGTAATGTTTCTTATATTTGTCCCATGCCATCATTCCTTGGCTATGTATTATTTTTATTTCCCATTACCTATAAAATCACGTCCTTCCTCAACAAATCAGAATTACTCTCTTAAGTCCATCACACATGAATATATTCCACAAAGCCTTTTATTATTTGCTCATATAAATGTGATTTCCTTCTGACTTTGAGCTTCACAGCACTTGTTTGTAATTTCTCTGACTGCAACCACTTACTACCTTTTACTTATTTATTTTTAATACATATTTTTTATTTTAAAATTGTGGGGTACAGTTAAGGGTTAGGTATACAAATATGCATTGTGCAGGTACCCTTGTTGATGAGGTGTGCCCCCTAGTCCCCAGAGAGATATTGACTACCGTTAATCCCACCTCCCTTCCCCCCGGCCCCTCCCTGCCCCTCACCTCATAGTTTCCCACCACTGTCAATCCTTTTCTTATAGTATTACGATAGTTGTTCAAGGTCTACTTATGAGTGAGAACATGTGATATTCAGATCTTTGTTTCTGTGAGAGATAACTCAGTATTATAAACTCAAATTCCATCCAGGTTGCTGTGAAATTCATGGTTTTGTTTTTTTTATGGCTGCATAATATTCCATTGTGTATATGTACCACATTTTTTTAATCCAACCCTCTTTTGAAGGACAGCACGGTTGGTTCCATGATCTTGCTATTGTGAACAATGCTGCGATAAACATACGTGTGCAGGTATCTTTTTTATAGAGTGATTTGAGTTCTTCAGGGTGTATTCCCAGCAAGGGGATTGCAGGGTCAGATGGAAAGTCGATTTTTAGAGCTTTTAGGAATTGCCACACTGATTTCCCCAGAGGCTGCCCTAGTTTACACTCCCACCAACAGTGTAGAAGTGTTCCCTTTTCACCATATCCTCTCCAGCATCTGTTATTTTTTGAGTTATTGATAATGGTCATTCTGACTGGAGTTAGGTGATATCTTAGTGTAGCTTTAATTTGCATTTCCTTGATGACTAGTGAGGTTGAACATTTCTTCATGTATCTGTTGGCTGCTCATATGTCTTCTTTTGAGAAGTGTCTGTTCATGTCTTTTGCCCACTTTGTAATGGGATTGTTTGTTTTTTTCTTTTCAGCATGTTTGAGTTCCTTGTAGATCCTAGATGTTAGACCTTTGTCAGACATGGAGTTGGCAAATACTTTTTCCCAGTCTGTGGGTTATCTCCCTGCTCTCTTGATGGTTTCTTTGGCTTTGTAGAAGCTTGTCAGTTTAATGAGGTCCCACTTGTCTATCTTATCTCTTATGGCCCGTGCATTTTGGTTTTTGCTCAGGAATTGGATGCCAGTTCCAACTTCCATAAGGGTGTGTCCTGCATTTTCTAAAGTTTTTATGGTTTGAGAACTGTGTAAAGCAAAGCCTGATTCAGCCACCTGGGTGGGACCTTGAGGAAA
>CAUYQG010027583.1:0-42344 GCA_963574415.1 Tarsius wallacei | reverse complement strand
CCGAGATTTGCTACCAGCGGGGGAGCAACCAGGGACACCCCCTGCGTGGGACCGAGGGACCCTGGGCCTCAGACCATGCATCTGGCTGTAGATGAGTGGGTGGGGGAAGGGAAGCAAGAGTCTTTTTGGGGAACTCACATTCAGAGGATCTCACAGTTCCACCTGTGTCGCCGCCATCTTGACCCGGAAACCCTTAAACATTTCAATCAGGGCAGATCTAGGGGTAAACTCCCTCACCTTTTGTTTACATAGGGATCTCTTAATTTCTTCCTTATTTTTGAAGGATAATTTTACCAAATGTAGAATTCTTACTTGACCATTTTTTTTATAAGCACTTTTTGTGTATCAACCCGCTGTCCTCTGGTCTTCAAAGTTTCTGATGAGAAATCTGCAAATAGTTGTTAAGGGTGTCTTGTATGTGAGGAGTCATTTCTCTCTTGCTACTTTCAAGATTCTCTTTATGTCATCAACTTCCAAAAATTAGACCATAATGTCTCTCAGTGTGGGTTCCTTTTTGTTCATATTAAAATATGTTGAGGTTCTTGGATCTTTAAATTCAGGCTTTTCATCAAATTTAGAATATGTTCAGTCATCATTTCTTCAAATATTTTCTTTGTCCTCTTCTGTCTTCTTCTGAGTTTTTCACAATGTATACATTGCTTTACATGTTAGTCTCCCACAAGTCCTGTAGATTCTGTCCATTTTCTTTTGTCTTTTTTCTTTCTGCTCCTCTGACTTGATGATTTCTATTGTTCTATTTTCAAGTTCACTATTTTTTCCCTTCTATCTGCTCAAATCTGCCCTCAATCCCTCTATTAAATTTTCTATTTCTCTTATTATACTTTACAGCTTCAAATTTGTTTTGGTTCCTTCTTAAGTTTTTTAGATGTCTTTAACAATCTTTTTATTTTGTTCATAAATTTCTTGAATTTCTGTACATCTTTTTTTGTTGTTGTTCTGCGAATCTTTTTAAGACAGTTTTGTTTGTTTGTTTGCTTGCTTTTGTTTTGTTTGTTTTTAAATTTAGGTCAGGTAAATCTGTCACCAACTAGTTTTCAGGGCTAGTTTCTGTTGCTATTTTTCCCCTTTACATGTACCAGATTTTTCTGTTTTCTTCTTTCGCTATGCATTTAAAGTTTGTTGAAAAGTTAACATTTGAATTTAATAATGTGGTCAATCTGCAAATCTGATTCTCCCACATCCCAAGGTTTTTCTGGGTTGTGCTATTTTTTGTTTATTCTGGTTTTCCTTTCATTGCTATTGTCTGACTCTTTGTGAGGGATCAGTTTAATGTGTAAACTTAAGGTCTTCTCTAAAACTCTGTGGATTTTCCTGGGCATGCACAATCACTTTCTAACTTGAACATTTGAGTTTCTGCTTTATTATGAATAACACTACTGTGCATATTTATATGCAAGCTTTTGTGTGTCTGCACGTTTTTCGAATCGAATTTCAGTATCACATGCTAAATCTCATCTTCGCAAATGGAACCACTGTCCATTCAGTGACTCCAGAAAACAATGTACAAATCATGCTTGATTGTCTTCTTACTCCTTACAGTGTGCCTAGTACTTTCTTCCAGTTTTGACGTAAAACTCTTAAGTATGTCTTTTTTCCTTTACCACTATCACTTTAGTAGAAATAATTGCCATGTCTTTCCTGAATTACTGCAGTGATATTCTCAGTCAATCTTTTTACTTCCATACTGGTCCTTCTCCAATAAGTTATTTAAAGAAATTTCTTACAGAAAAAAAAAAAAAAGGATCTTGTAGCTCCCTACTTAAAATAACTTGATGAATTCTCATTATTTTTAGAATGAGTTAGCCTTAGCCTGACTCTCAAGACCTTGTATAATCTACTTTATCTCTGACTTATATATTAAGCTATTTATTTTATGTCAAGCCATTATCTTTTTATCATGCAATTCCTTACACAATGCCTTCACACAAGTCACTATTTACTTCTTAAATAGGTCACACTATTTTCCATTTACGACTTTGCTCATCATGTATCCCCTACAGAGATTTTGCTTTTTCAGATCTGAGCATGGCCATCTCCTTCTCTTAAGGACTCAATTAAGATCCCCCCCAACCCTGCCTTCAAGGAGTTCTTTTATAATGAAGTATACCATGGTTACTACGCTATGCTATCTTTTTTTTTTTTTTCAAATAAAGTTTATTAGAGAAAGAAGAGAGAAAAGAAGGGGAGACATGCCAGAGCTGGCATGGGCAAAAGAAACCATCCTCTATGCTATCTTTCATATTTTTCTCTCAGATATGACTTTAATTTGTAATTATCAGAATTTTTTTTAAATTTTGGGTGCCAGTTGTTTTCCTTGAAGAACAAAGTTTTAAGAGGACAGGAATTTTGCCTGTATCCTGATGTAAAAGTGATGCTTAAAATATATTTGTTGAAAAAAAATTAAACGAGTTTGAGGAACTCATTCAAGAAAAGTCAGAGTAAATAAAAACACCTGAGCATGGATTGATATATTCTGAACCAATGTTCACATTTATGGAGCAAGATAAATTTTTCTGTTAAACTCACAAGTCACAGGGCAGTTTTCTTGATGCATCTGAGTGATAAGTAGGTAAGAGAAACTTGCTACATAAAATATACAATAAAATTGATTTTAAGTTATAAAAACATAACTGAGAAATCACAACTGAAATCTGGGAAGAATTACTACCTAACATATTACCTGATTAAGAAATACAAGTTCTAGTGTGGCAATTCCAAAAAGAACTAGAAATTGACCTTTCATATGACCCAGCAATCCCCCTTCTGGAAATATCCCTGGAGGAACTTAAATCATTCTACAAAGAAAATACCTGCACATGAATGTTTACTGCAGCACTAGTCACAATAGCAAATACATTAGAACGAACTATGTTGCCCATCAAAACTGGAAGAGATAAAGAAAAATGTGGTACATATACATGATGGAATACTACACAGCCATAAAGAAGAACAAAGTTATGGACTTTGCAGTAACTTGGATGTATTTAGAGTCTGTCATACTCAGTGATCTATCACAGAAACAAATAACTGAGTATCACGTGTTTGCACTCATAAGTGGACCCTGAATATTTACCATAATACAATAAGAAATGGATTGTCAGTAGTGGTACACTGCCAAAGGAGGGAAAGAGGTACACATAATAAATACGGGTACATGATATCACTAGGTGAAGTGGGGACCAAAGGGAGACCCAAACTTTACCTATACAATGACCACTTGTATACCTAAATCAGAATGGTACCCCATATCTATAAAATAAAAACAAAATTTTTAAGAAGTTAAAGATTAAATGAATCATACTTATCCAATTAAGTATACTCATTTTGAAGTCTTTAGATAATAAAATTTAATACTTACTGGAGAAGTTAGAAGAAAAAGGACAGTGAACTAGAAGAGTTTCATACAAGTACATTTATAGCAAAATAATAATCTAGAAGAGAGATTTATATTAAAAATCTACGGGATTATTTAGATTTTGATTTTATTTACCTGAGAGACTGTTTGTGTAATTTATTCATCACATTCAGAAAAAAAAAGTTATTAAAAATTTTATTAAAACTTATGATTACCTTCAGCTGCTTTGTTTAGAGTACACTACGATGCTCTTTTAATAAAATGACACTGTTTAATTTTCCAAAAAATAGTATATTCACACATCTATAAAAATTTCTGACATCCCACTTCCATAAGAAATCTTTCTGGATCATTATGTAGAATCAATGCCACCCCACTTAGTTGACACAACAAGAACAACATAAAATGCATTAATTTAATCAGTTATCTACACTTAGTGTAATTCTATGTAGTCTTCCCAGTAATCAATATTTTGCTTTATTTTATTTTTTCTAGATTATTTATTCAATTTAATTAATTTATTTATTTTTTAATTTTTATTTTAAAGATGTGGTGTACAATTCAGGGTTAGGTGTACAGATGTTCATTGTGCAGGTACCATTGTAGAGAAGGTGTGCCCCTCCCTCCTCTGGCAGTTTCCCTCAGCTACCAATCCCACCCACACTCCCCTGGCAGTTTTCCACTACTGTCAATCCCTTTTTTACAGTATTATGATAATTGCTCATAATTGCTTATGAGCAAGCACATATGATACATTGTTCTTTGTTTTTGTGATAGATCACTGAGTATGATAAATTCTAAATCCATCCGAGTTGCTGTGAAGTTCATATGTTTGTCCTTCTTTATGGTTGCATAATATTTCTTTGTGCACACTGTCTCCAAAAGAGGTTGTACTAGTTTGCATTCCCACCAGCAATGTAGAAGTGTTCCTTTTTCTCCACATCCTCCCCAGCATCCGTGGTTGTTTGTTTTATTTATTTATTTTTATTTCTTTTTGAGTTGGAATCTCACTCTGTTGCCCGGGCTGGAGTGCAGTGGCACACTCATGGCTATCACAGCGTCGACCTGCTGGGCTCAGGAGATCCTTCCACCTCAGCCTTCCAAGTAATCAGAATTACAGGCGTGTGCTACCACGCCCAGCTAATTTGTTTTATTTATTATAGAGACTCGATCTTACCAAGTTACCTGGGCTGGTCTCAAACCCACGGGCTCAGGCAATCCACTTGTCTCAATCTCCCAAAGTGCTGGGATTACAGGCTAAGTTACCGAGTCCGACCTGTTTGTCTTATTAATGATGGCTATTCTTACTGGGGTTAGGTGGTATCTCAATGTGGTTTTGATTGGCATTTCTCTGGTGAGCTGAGCAGTTTTTCATGTGTCTTTTGGCTGTCTGTATATCTTCTTTTGAGAAGCGTCTATTCATGTCTTTTGCCCACTTTTTAATGGGGCTTTTTTTTTGTGGTTTTTTTTTTCCCCCTTTTCGCGTGTTTGAGTTTCTTATAGATCCTGGATGTCAGACTTTTGTCAGATATACAGTTGGCAAATATTTCCTCCCATTCTGCGGGCTGTCTCCCCACTCTCTTGATGGTTTCTTTTGCTTTGCAGAAGCTTGTCAGTTTGATGAGATCCCACTTGTCTATCTTATCTCTTATGGTATGGACACTTGGGGTTTTGATCAGGAATTGATTGCCAGTTCCAATTTCCCAAAGGGTGTCTCTTGTATTTTCTAAGGTTCTTATAGTTTGAGGTTTTACGTTTAGGTCTTTGATCCATTTAAAGTTAATTTTTGTGTATGGGGATAGGTAGGGGGTACTATTTCATTCTTCTGCATGTGATCAGCCAGTTTTCCCAGCACCATTTACTGAATAGGTTCTTCTCTCCCCAGTGATTGTTGTTGGAGGCTTTGTCAAGGATGAATTAATTGTGAAATTGAAGCTTTTCTTCTGGACTCTATCCTGTTCCATTGGTCTGTATGCCTGTTCTTATGTCAATACTAGACTGTTTTGATTACTGTAGCCTTATAGTAACATTTGACGTCTAGAAGTGTGATACCACCTGCTTTGTTTCTTTTGCTGAGGTTTGTATTGGCTATTAATGGTTGATTATATTCCATTTGAATTTCTGTATTGTCATTTCCAGGTCTGAGAATGATGTTGGTAATTTAATGGGTATTGCGTTGAATCTGTAGATTGCCTTTGGTGGGATGGACATCTTAACAACGTTGAACTCCCTATCCATGAGCATGAAATATTTTTCCACTTATTTGTGTCTTCTTGGACTTCTTTGAGTAGTGTTTAGTACTTCTTATTATAAAGGTCTTTCATTTCTCTGGTTAGGAAGATGCCGAAGTATTTCATTTTTTTGTGGCTATTGTGAATGGGATTGTGCTTTTTATTTGGTTCTCTGCCTGCTAGGGCAACTGTCTTTTGCACATTTATTTTGGACCTTTGTCAAAGTCCTTTTCAGTGAAAGCAGGTTTTTGACAGGTTATCTTGGATTTTTGAGGGATAACTTGACTTCCTCGTTTCCTATTTGGATACCCCTGATTTTCTTCTCTTGTCAGATTGCCCTAGCTAGGACTTCCAACACAATGATGAACTAGAGGGGTGGGAGTGGGCAGCCTTGTCTTGTTCAAGTTTTCAGGGGAAACGTTTCCAGTTTCTGTCCATTTAGCAATATGCTAGCTGTGGGTTTATCGTAGATAGAGCTTACTATTTTGAGGTATGTTTCTTCTATAACTAGCTATTTTAGTGTTTTTATCAAGAAATGATGACTGATTTTACCAAAAGTTTTTTCTGCATCTAATGACATAATCATGTGGTTCTTGTTATTACATCTGTTAATGTATTTAATTACCTTTATGGTCTTGTGGATGTTGAACTAGCCCTGCATCCTGGGGATGCAGCCTACTTGGTCATGGTGGATGATTTTTGAGATGTGTTTTTGGATCCGACATGCTAAAATATTGTTGAGAATTTTGGCATCTATGTGCATCAGGGTTATTGGCCTCCTATAGTTCTCCTTTTTTGTTGTTGTTGAATCTTTACCCAGTTTGGGTATCAGTGTTTTGTTAGCTTCGTAAAATGATTTGGGGAGATTTCCATCTTTCTCAATTGCCTGGAATATTTTCAATAGAATTGGTATCAACTCCTCCATGTACATTTTGTAGAATTCTGCTGGAAAGTCCTCCTGTCCAGGGCCTTATTTTGTAGGTAGGTTTCTTATGATAGAGACAATTTCCTGGGTTGCTATTGGTCTATGTAGTGTCTCAATGTCTTCTTGTTTCAACCTAGGGAGGTTGTGTGATGTCAGAAAGTCCTCCATTTCATTTAGGTTATCAAGTTTGTTTACATACAGGTGTGCATAGTAATCTCTGATAATCTTTTGTATTTCTTCAGGGTCAGTTGTGATTTGATCTTTTGTATTTCTCATTGTGTTTATTTGGGCTTTTTCTCTTTTTCTTGGTTTCTGGCTAAGAGTCCATCAATTTTGTCAATTCTTTCAAAGAATCAGCTTTTTGTTTTGTTGATGTTTTCTATTATATTTTTGTCTTTTGTGTTCTGTATTTGGGTTCTTATTTTGGTGATGTGGATTCTTCTGCTAAATTTAGGGTTTTGGTGATCTTCTCTTTTCAGCTCCCTTAGGTGATTTGTTAGGCTGTCAACTTGTGATCTCACCATTTTCTTGATGTGTGCTCATGGAGGTAAAAACTCCCCTCTTAGAACTGTTTTCATGGCATCCCAGAGTTTTGGTAAGATGTTTCTTCATTTTCATTTGTTTTCAGAAATCTTTATTTCTGTTTTGATTTCTGTAGACCCAGTAGTTGTTTAGCATCATGCTGTTTAGAGTAAATGTTTTTGTGGGCTTTGAGGAAATTTTGTTGGCATGTATACTTATTTTTATTCCACTATTGTCTGAGAAGTTCATGGTAATATTTCAACCTTATGGAATTTGCTTATGCTTGATCTATGGCCTAGGATGTGATTGATCTTGGAGTAGGTTCCATGTTGTGATGAGTAGAATGCATATTCTGTGGTTGTGGGGTGAATATCTGTAGGTATCTATTTAGAACATTTGGTCAAGTGTCAAGTTTAGGTTCTGGATGTCCTTTTAGATTTTTTTCCTTGATAATCTATCTAGTGCTGTTAGTAGGGTATTCAAACCCCTTGTTATAGTATGTTAGAGTCGATAATTTTTTTAGTTTACTTAGTAGTTGCTTTATAAATGCTGGTGCTCCTGTGTTTTGGTGCATATATGTTTAGGATGGATAGAACATTTTGTCATTATGTAGTGTCTTTTGTGTCTTTTTAAATTTTTGATACTTAAAGGTTGTTTTGTAAGATAGCGACCCCTGCCTTCTTTCGTGAGCCATGTGCCTGGAAACTCATTTTCCATCCTTTAACTTTGAGTCTGTGTGTGTCCTTGTGCTGAGGTGAGTTTCCTGGATGCAGCAAATGATTGGGTCATGTTTTTTTATCCAGTTTGCCATTCTGTGTCTGTTCAGTAGTGCATTTAGTCCATTTACATTCAGGCTGACTGTTGAAATATGATTGTGTATCCCTGTCATGAGGTTTTATAATTTTTTCATTTGTTTGCTTGTTTTCTTTTAGCTTGGGGTTGATGTACATATGTGTGTTTTTAAGTTTGTTTTACTGTATTGTTTGTTGATTATGTGCTCTGCTGTTCTCTTGGGAAGTGTACGGCTATTCTTATTTTGTGTTCTTCTGTGCTTGATGACTTTATAAATGTCTCCTGTGAGCTGATCTGGAAGCTGGATAATCTCTTAGGTATTAGATGTCTGGGAAGGATTTTAATTCTCCATCACTGATGAAGGTGAACTTAAACTTGATTGGGCAGAAAATTCTTAGTTGAAACTGTTTATATTTAAAGACTTTGAATATTGGACTCCTGTCCCTTCTTGTTTGTAGTGTTTCTGCCAAAAATCTGCTGCTATTCTGATTGGTTTTCACTGGTAGGTAGTCTGACCTTTCTCTCTTGCTGCCTTTAGGAATGTTTCTTTTGTGTCTACTTTGTATAGGCAAATTATTATGTGTCTAGCTGTTGGTCTTCTCATTTGATGTCTTATGGGGGTTCTCTGTATCACTTGTGTTTGGCTGGTAACATCTCTGGTGAGATGGAGAAAGTTTTCTTGAATGACCTCTGGAATACTTCTTCCAAGGTGTTGTCCATTTCCCTTTCTTCTTCTGGGATAGCAATCAGGTATAGGTTTAGCCTCTTATATAATCGCTCATCTCTTATAGGCTTTGTTATTTCTTTCTGAGTTTTATCTCTATGTTTTTTACAGATCGGGTTAATTCCGTGTTCTGGTCTTCAAGTTCTAAAATTATTTCTTCTGCTAGATTAATTATTCTTTCCATGTTTGTCATCTTGTTATTTCCTGGATGAAATGTTTTATTGCCAAAATCTCTGTTACACGTTATTTCAGTGTTGCATCTTGTCCTTCTTGTGTCTTATTCACTCTTTCCATCTGTTCCCTAATCCCTGTCATATTCTGGGGGCCATCATTGGTGACTTCCATTTTTTTGGGATCTGAGGTCTGATTTTTCAGGTGTTTTCTCTGTGTTACACTTGAAATTACTTGGGTCTTCCACTGGTTTTTCCTCATTTTTGACAGATCTCTTGCTTTTCTCTTTAGTTCCATTATTCAGTTGCAGTGGGAGAGGCATTCACATCTCATGGTTGCTTAGCCCTCTATTCTTCCCTGATCCAAACTCTGGATTTGTTCTATTTTGAAAGAGGACTGTGGGTGAGAAGTTTTGCTCACTCTTGTAGTTTTGAAAGCCAAATAAAGTAGAGGATGGGGAGTTAGGATTCAGAAACTACTTGCAAATCACAATGTCATTGATTGTGGAATGTGTTCCCTGAGACCCACTCCCCACCACCACTCTATATGCTGATGTTTTGGGTACGTATGTGTAACCCCTCAGTCCAAGGTACAGTAACAGCAATGAGGAGAACAGTGAAATATAGAATGAAAGATGGACAAAAATTTCAAAAAATGAAAAAAAAAACAGAACAATGAAATCAGAAACCAAATTAAAAAAAACAATTGAACACACACACACACACACACACACACACACACACACCCAAACAAACTGTAATAACAACAAAGTGAAACAAAACAAACAAGAACAACAAAACAAAACAAAAAAATTGGGAAAACTAAACACATACACACACACAGTAGAAGACCCAAGCACTAAGTGAATGGAGAAGAAAAAAGGAAAGATCAGATTTTAAAAAAAGCAATTCAGATTGTACCCCCACACATATATTCACACACACCAACACTTAAAAAAAGAACAAAATAACAAAAACAAACCAACAAAAACTATAAAACAAAAACTGAAAGATGCACATGCAATCATTCACATACACACATAGACAGAAAACAAAAGAAGAAAGAAAAAGGATAAAAAAGGTGGTATGCAGATCAAACCTTCACATACACATTTAAACACAAAGGAAAAATATTTAAAAATAGAAAAACTGACAAACAAACAGGCAAAATTTTTTAAAGATTAAAAAAATTAAAAATTTTAAAAAGAAGAAAAAATTCCTGCCCTCTTGTGGCAGGTTCTGTAATTGTTCCTCTCGTCTGCTTCTCTGCTACTCCCTTCAAAGCCTCCACCTCTTTCACTCTTCCCATTGCCCAGACAAGGGAAGGAGGATGGATGGGGCTGTAGTTCTCCCCTCCCATTCTCTTATGATCAGGTGGATCCCCTCCAGTAGGGAGGTGTGGGATTATCTCTTCCCCAGGTAGGTACTTGTGAGGAATGCCCCAGCCAGGCCTATCCTGGAATGGAGTTCTCCTATTATGGTTGACATCCAGGCTCCACCTGGATTTGTCCTCAGTCGTGCCCCAACTGTGTGGGTCTGATGTTCGGAGGATTGCTGGGGAAGAGAGAGATTGGATCAGCCTCAGACTAACCAGTGTCCTCTTTGGTGGTCTGCCTCCTACTTTTCTGGCCACACCCTTTGTCCCATGGCTGAATCGGGGTAGGGGGTGGGTGGGGCACCTTAGACTCTGCACTTTTACTGTCCCTCTGAAGTTTATGCTTTCAGGATATTCCCTCTGGGTCACAATCACCACCTGGGTAGTTAATCTATCACAGAGATCCAGTCTGTTGCTCCATGGTGAACAAGTCAGAGCACTTTCCTGCCCTGTTTTCAAGATGGTGGTGGGGTGCGTCTTTCATCTTCTCTGATGGGACTCTGCATCTGGCCTCCCTCTGTAGCCCTAGCTCCCTGTGTCCAGTCAGGCACTGCAGCAGTGCGGCAAAGCCTAGAGCTAGCAGTCTTTCCCACTGCAGTGGTGAAGCACAGCCTGGAGCTGGTAACCTCTTCCTGCTGCTGCTTTGCAGGAAAACTTTTGTTAGTTAAAAAAAAATATGACATTTGGCTTCTGCCACCCAGGAAGTGCTAAGGACCAAGCAGAGCAGCTGCAGCACCAGCTGCTTCACCAGGAGGGCCCTGGCCCCTTGCTCACAAGCCCCACTTAGTCTCTCCCAGCATCTTCTTCCCGGGAAGGGTTTTGCTGATTAAAAAAAAAATGGTTCTCGGCTTCTGTGGCATTTGTGTTTTAAATAGGTTAGAACAAATTATCACTATGAAAGTAAGAAAAATGCCAATTCTACATGAGTTTTTTTGTGTGTTTATTTACAACTGTATCTTCAGAATGAAAAAATAGTGCTTTTCACATTAGAAGTGTTTGGTAAGTATTTAAGAAACAGATATTAACATCAGAAGACATAAGATGATAATATTTTTCAAAATGTAATTTAAGTAAGATTAAAATCTTAAGACATACACTTACTGATAGAGGCAATCTTTCAAGGATTTTGAAATATATCTTTTTAACTATATTATATGGGTATTGGAACAATCTGTAGTATTAGTGCTTTTTCTAAAATGTACACACATATTTTAATTGTCCACAGGGTTTTTATTAAAGAAATAAAATCAAAATTAATGATGCTTTCAGTGAAGCTTGTCTAATGATGTCAACTGTCTAATGAAAGTTCATTTTATAACAAGTGTTAATTGGAGATAAAGGATAAGAAAATGTACACAAATAATTACAATCTACTTTGTCTGAAGTCTTGTTTTCAAAAGCAGAATTTAATTTTTATGATTTTCTAACACTGACTTGGAATTTTCTGGAAGCTTAAGCAAAGGCAGTTTGTGTCACTATTACAGAAAATTTGACAATAAAACATCTCAGTTTAGTAAGTGAATATTGTGCTACATACTGTAATCATGAAAAAAAAAAACAAAACTCGGAGAAACAGTTCCAGCCATCAAAGACAAGATAAACATACCTAGAAGACAAGCATTTATAGGAAACTCAGATTTCACTGACAATCAAATATTGGTACTGAGTTTTGAAGGCTTGGACAGATCTTTAGTCCATGTGGTCACAGGCTCACCTGCCTGCAGGGTTAGTCAAAAAAAAAAGGAAGAGGAAGGGAATGGAAAGGTTGACTGCTTACTGTGGACCATGCTTGAAAGCACTTGTCATATAATATCTCAACCCTCTGAGTTAGGCATGATTTCTGCTTTCACTTGAGGAGACAGGACAAATGTAACTAAGTTGTATTAGGTCAAGAAGATAATAGAGAATTTGGGACTGAAATTTAGGTTTGGCATTTTCTATAACATACAGCTCCATCTGCAGAAACCTAAAATAAAAACTAACCAAGAAATATTCTATAAACTTTCAATTATAAGTTTCTAGAAAATCAGTCCTCTAAAGCTGGAAATGAAATAAGATACATGGTGCCTTCAGTATTTCCATGCCTCCAATTGAATATCTGGATTTGACTGACATGTATTGAATGACAGCTATATCCTAGATTGATTTGTGCATGGTAAATTATTCTCCTTTCCAAAAATGCCTCTCTTTTTAAAACTTTTTCTGCATTCTACACCCAGAAAATAAAATTACTTTTTTATTCAGGCATATATATATACATTTTTTGGAGCCTAAAGGTGACAAATCAATTATGTAATCATTAACTCATAATAAGCTGAGTTTGTTTTTATTTTTATTTTAAAATGATTTGTTTCCTGTTTCATTGCTCCTAATGTTAAACTTCCCCTCCTTTCATTGTAATAGAAAAATTAGCATTTTTAGTATAATGGAGCCATTTAAAAATATTTGTTTTGTAGCAAGACATTGAAAAACATCACAAAATTAACCTTTAAGGATATATTTGGGTACAAATGTACTATATTACTATAAAATATATATATTTACCTATATGATCTAATAGCACAGTTCAATGGCAGCAATCTGATAGCAGAAAAAAGTAAGTAAAAATAAAAAAACACAGTTTGAGAATCACAAAAATTATACCTAACTGTAAGCCTTTTGAACATATTTAATATTCCTTCAATAAAGGGAGAAAAATTCTATTGCTTTAAATATTTTAAAGGTTACTGAATAAATAATAAACCATAGGGAAACATGGCCTACATTGGTATGTTAATAGGAAAAATAAACCAGGAGCTATTCATTTTTATATCTCTACTTTATGAAATGACAACCAAATAACTCTAATGGGTGAAATAAACCTCTAGGTCTAAGAGAGGCATTCAAGAAGTTTTGATGCCTCCAGGACGCAATTAGTCAACTACAGTAAGACTGTCTTACATAGTCTACTAAAATAGAAAAAGCCAAGTTTTCTTAAAGTGCCTAATTTATCAGTAAATTCCAAATACTCATGATAGAAATTTGATTAAAATGTGTGATCTCTCTCATTAAATTGTGTGACTACATACGTTGTCACAAGCATTTAAATACTGATTATATGATTTAGACAGTTGACTAAATTTAATGTGATAATAAAAATAAGATAAAATAAGCTGAAACAATGAACAAAAACTATCTTCCTCTGATAAATTTTAATCTCTTATTTCATGTCTTCAACTGACTACTTTAAAAGACTCTAAGAATTAAGCTATCTGGAACCAATTTCTGACTTACTGGTTTACCACTTCAGTAAAAGTCTCTGTCATCTACCCTAGCCATAACCTGAAAGTCAAATGTGATTCTAATATGTTCCTCATTACCAGATCCAATCCATCAGAAAGACCTGTTAATTTACTCATCAAAATAATCAATTAACCTACTTCTCTCCTTTATTTCAACGACATCAGTCTAGTCTATCAATATTGTTCATCTAGTCTTCATATCTAGATTCCCAACTGGTATCTATGCTTCTACATTCTCACATTCTCTTTTCCATAGAGCTGCCAAAGTGAGCGTAACTTTTTAACAATATATATAATAATGAATAACTTCACCCCTATAAACTCTTCAGTAAGGTCTGCTTAGAATAAAATCTGTTCTTTAACATGGCCTAAAGAACCTATATGTTTTGAACAGCAATTACTTTTAAATGTGTGTATTCCCTATGTGCCATCTACATTAAACTATGTTTATCTTGTTTGCTTTCTGAAACATTATTTCTTCAGAATACACTTCATTTTCTTTCCTTCATTCTTTCACTGGCTTACACAGGATTGAATCTTTTCAATCTCAGCTTATATATTACCTTCTCAAAAATATTTTCCCTATAGTTTTAATCAATCTATTACTTATTTATTATTCATTATATAATTTATTTTTATTTTATTTATAGTGCATAGCATAATCTGAATTTTCTTAGTATATATGTCTACTTTTTAAAAACTTTTTATCTATATACTTTGATGAGCTCCTTGACAGTAGAGGGGTGTTTTTGTTCACAGCTTAGAAATAGCCCTAGTATATAGTGAATAATATCAATAAATATCTTTTGAATATATGAATAAAGCCTTAGAAAGAAACCAACATTCTAAGAAAAGATGTGGTTTATAGAGAATCTCGATATCTTCGAATAACTTTATTAACCTTTCTAAATTAACTTACATTTCTCACTCTCAGATGAGTCACATAGAAGTTATAGCATGTCTGCACTTCTCAAAAAATGTATTGCCTTTCCAATAGTACATGTGCCAAGTTAGCTCTGATTGTGATTCATGAACCTCTCTTCTAATATAAATCTAAAAAGAGAATTTAGCCAATACCAAGGTAGAAAGTGGGTGAGGAAATGACATGTCCTTCCATTTAAGAAAATATATTTGCCAACAGTATATCTGACAAAGGCCTAACATCCAGATCTACAAGGAACTGAAAAGTGCTGAAAGGAAAAAAATAAACAGCCGTATTAAAGAGTGGACAAAAATATGAATAGACATTTATCAAAAGAAGACATACGAGCAGTCAGCAGATATATGAAGAAATGCTCAGCCTCGCTAATCATCTGAGAAATGAAAATTAAAACCACACTGAGATACCACCTAACTCCAGCCAGGATGTCCATTGTCAATAACTCAAAAAACAACAGATGCTGGAGAGGATCCAGGGAAGAGGGAATGCTTCTACACTGTTAGTGGGAGTATAGACTAATATAACCTCTGTGAAACCAGTGTGGTGGTTCCTAAAAGATCTAAAAATTGACCTTTTATATGACCCAGCAATGCCACTTCTGGGAATAGACCCAGAGGAACTGAAATCATTCTATAAAAAGGATACCTACACATGCATGTTTATTTCAGTATTATTCACAATAGCAAAAACATGGAACCCATCATGCTGCTCACAAAAAGTGGACTGGATTTTTTAAAATGTGGTACATTTACATGATGGAATATTATGCAAAAATAAATAAGGACAAAATTATGGACTTTGAAATACCTTGGATGGATTTAGAGTCTATCATACTCAGTGACCTATCACAGAAACAAAGAACTGAGTACCACATGTATTCACTTTTAAGTGGACTCTGAACATTTATCATAATACTATAAGAAAAAGTTTGACAGTAGCTGGATGCTGCCTGAGGAGATAGTGGGAGCACATAACATCAATAAGCATACCTGATCTCAAAACAGGCGAAGTGGGAACCAAAAGGAGGCCCAAACTTTATCTATATGATGACCACTTGTATACCTAATCTTGAATTGTACTCCACATCTTTAAAATAAAAAATTAAATAAATAAAAAATTAGAAAAAGAAAATTTCATTTTATAGATCTATATATGATCCATGGTTAGTAACCAGATTTCGGTACCAGTTGAGAATCAGGTATTGGACTTACCCTTCTGCTGTAAACAAATAACTTGGATAAAATTTGTAAAGCAACTGTTTTCTGTCGAACTACTGACTGCACAAGACTGTGATACATGGCACAGGAGAAACACATTACGTGGTATTCACATTTAAACAAACTTTCTTCCTGGGGATATTTTCCAAACAGAAGCAGAAGGAATTACAATTCATAGAGAGAGTAGAAATCTTGTAGAGCAGAACTAGACATCAAAGTTCAGGGCTGATTTGGGAAGCTGAGTTTGCAGGGGAGGATATAAGAAAGAAAGTTGCTACTCAATAAATAAATAAACAAATAAATAAATCCAGACACATAGCTAAGTCCTCGGCTTTTGGTTGAATAGTAGTCTCTGCATATACAGACAACATTCTATGAGGGTTGCTGGAAAACTCTTGGGACGCCATGGACTGAATAGCAAATCTAGAATCCATAGTGTGCTAATAGATGATGTATATCTGACCAGCCAGAGTTGAGAGATGGCCATAACTTGAAAATAGGTCTCCTCTAGCCCTAGAATAAGAGATATTCCAGGAGTGCACAAACAAGACTTCACAAACATCCACTAACAAACTAACAATCTACCAGCCCAACCTGAACAGCTGTTTAAAAATAAAAATTATAGACTTTCAAAACTATGATATCTGAACTATCCATGATAAAAATAGGAAATAGGTATGCGAAGAAACAAAAAAAATGTGATCTCTATCTGAGATTAATAGACTGTAGAAACAGATACAGAAATTATACAGACATTTGAATTACCACCTAAGACTTAAAATAACAAATGCAAATATGTTCAAGAATTTAACAAAAATGATAGGAATAAAAAAATAAATAAGTAGGCATCTTAGTAGAAAGATGAAAACTGCAAAAGAAACCCAATGGAATTCTACAGAAAAATACAATATCTGCTTTTTAAAAATGAAGATGTATGAAATTAACAGCATAATGTACAGTAAAGAAGAAAATTTGAGTTAATTTGAATATCCAAATTAAAGCAAAGGATAAAAACATTAAATATATGTGAATTAGTAATCTGTGGGTTACTATTGCGTGATCTTATAGAAGCATAATTGAATTCACATTTGAAGAGCAGAAAAAGATTACAATAGAAAAACTATTTGAAGAAATTTGGCCATTTTTCTCCTGAATTTGCTGAAGATAATATATCCAGAAATTCAAAAACCCCAGCACAACTTTAAATAGGGCAGACATAAAGACATCATGAAAACTTATGGAAATCAAATTGTTGAAAATTGATGATAAAGATAATATCATAAAAGTAGTTTAAATATATATGAATATGTACATATATAAAACATTTATAATTAACCTTGATTTCTTATCAGAAACCATGTACATTAGAAGAAAATTGAACAATAGGTTTTAATGCTATAAGAAAAATTTTAAATTTTTTATATTTAAGAGAAACATTCTTGAATAATAAAGATGAAATAATAATTTTTGACAAAGAGCTACTGAGAAAAACAAGGGCTTGCCAATCTATTTATCCAGTCATGTCAGTCAGAATTCTTGTTGCTTTAGTTTGTATTTTGCCATCCAGCGTTTTGGTGTAATCAAAAACTAGTTATTCCTTTACTTTTGACAATCCTACAACTATAATTCAATCACCCAGAAACATTCAAGAATTATAAATTTCAAGACCCATGACGAGATTATTTACATCAGATTTTCTAAGGCCATAACCTGGGTGTCAGAATATTAAAATTCCCTAGATGACTCTAATGGCTTGTAGGTGATTGTAGCAGAGAAATACTTTTTTTTTCTTTAAAAATTCTAGACCTAGGCCCACAGGACTTGTCTAAGATTAAGGCTGGAACACTAAGCAGCAACTTTTAACTTTCATCACAAGTATAACAGCATGTAAAAACCTATAAAAATCTTCACTGAGGTAGGGAGAAAAAAGCATAGTAAGACATTCTCTGTAGTACAAACATGTAGGGACAGCCAATGCTGATGACAGAGTAGTGACACTGAGAAAAGTCCTCCATCCCACCAGATACCAAACAAGGCTTAAGACAGTGGAAATCTTCCCTACTTTTATTTCTTTCCTCTCATTTTTTAATGCTATGATTGTCATAAATTTTACTTCTACATAAGCTTTTGAAACTCATCATACATTGCTACTCATATAAGAGGATCTTTAGAAGGGGAATATATATGCGATCAATTTAATTCTACATATTGATCTTAAAATTGCTTTTGGTTTCTCTCATTTCAAATAGTGTGAACAAAATACAAGAAACAAGCAAAAATCCTTTGATTTATCCCTGGAAGTCTATCCTGTCATCTTCCATATTCTGTGGGGGGGAGGGGGCAGTGGGGGTGCCTAGTAACTTAAAGTTTCTGTAACAATGTACCACAAACTGGGTGATTTAAAACAATGAAAATTTGTTCTTTTACAATTCTGGTATCTAGAAGTCTGAAAACAGGGTTTCAAGAGGGTCACACTCCTCCTGAAGGACTAGGGAAGGATGTATTCCATGACACTCTCCTAGCTTCTGGTGATTTCCTGCAATCCTTTGTGTTCTTTGAATTCTACATGTGTTAGTCTGTCTTCACATGGCATTGCCTGTCTCCTGTGTATCTATGTCTCTGAGTCTTCACGTGGACTTTTTATAAGGACACCAATAATGGCATTTAGGGTCCATTTTAATCCACCATAACTTCATTTTATCTTTTCCTCTTTAATTTTTTTTTATTTTAAGGTATGAGGTACAATTCACGGTTAAGTATACAAATGTTCATTATGCAGGTACCCTTGTTGATGAGGTGTGTCCCCCCTCCCTGGGCAGATTCCAACTACTGCCAGTCCCGCCCTCACCCCATGTTTCCTGCTACTGCCAATCCTTTTCTTATAGTATTACGATAATTGTTTGAAGTCCACTTATGAATGAGAGCATGTGATACTCAGAGTATATACTCTAAGTCCGTTCAGGTTGCTGTGAAGTTCATGATTTTGTCCTTCTTTATGGCTTCATAATATTCCATCGTGTACACGCACCACATTTTTTTTATCCAGTCCTCTTTTGATGGGCAGCATGGTTGGTTCCATGTTCTTGCTGCTGTGAACAATGCTGCAATAAACATACGTGTGTAGGTATCTTTTTCATAGAGTGATTTAAGTTTTTCCAGGTATATTCCAGGTAGGGGTATTGTGGGGTCATATGGAAGATTAGTTCTTATAGATCTTTTAGGAATCACCACATTTTTTTCCACAGAGGTTGTTTACACTCCCCATCAACAGTGTAGAAGTGTTCCCTTTTCGCCGCATTCTCTCCATCATCTATTGTTTCTTGAGTTGTTGATGAAAAAGTGCTCAGCCTCACGAGTCATCAAATAAATGCAAATTAAAACTACACTAAGATACCACCTAACTCCAGTCAGGTTGGCCATCACAACTTCATTTTAAATTGATAACATCTACAAAGATCCTATTTCTATATAACCTCATAGTCACAGGTTTGTGGTGGACATGAAACTGAGAAAATGGGCATTCTCCAGTTCTTGTGGACAGGCTTTGGGAGACACTGTACAACTGAGCACAGTCATTACCTAAAATTCATGTTTTTTCAACAAGTGATATAAATTTACCTCATCTAACAATCCCAAATCTTAATCCATTTCAGCATCAACTGTAAGTTCACATTTCTGTTTAAATATCATCAAGTCAAATATTATCTAAGTTATCCATATCAGGTATGAATGAAACTCTGAGTATGATTTATCCTGGGCAAATTTCCTCTTCATTGTGAACCTTTGAAACTAGAACATGTGTTATTTACTTCTTACACTAAATGGCAGAGGAGACATAAGATAGATGTTCCCATTTTTAAAAATGGATGAAATAAAAGAGTCACTAGCCTCCAACAAGTCCAAACACTATCAGGGAAAATTCTACTTTTGGAGACATAAGAATAATCATCTCTGGCTTGACATTTAATCCTTTGAACCCTCCATCGTGACCTCTGGGTCAGAGACTCCACCTTCTTCATTCATGGTGGTGGTCCCATTTCATCTACATGCAGTTGCTTACATGTTTATTGTCTCAAGTTTCTGCCTCTTCTCTAAATGCCAGACCTTGGTAAACAAACTAGTTGACACCTCCTTTTAAATACTACCAAACCACCACAATATCAACAGGTTAAGCATTGCATTGTTGAGTCTTGAACTAAAAACAGTGAAATATACACAAATTATCAAGGTATATCAACCAAGAATCTTGAAGACGTTCCTAATATCCCCCTCATCTTCCCTACCATATTAAATTTACAACAGCGTTATGCTGGATGACACCTAGATATTTCAAAATAAATCATGTCTCTTTATCTCTACCATGACCAAGCCAGTCTATTTGATCATCTCGCTCTTAACTGCATTTGAATTATTAAATTCATTTACCTTCATCTACATAGTAAGCAAAATAATTTTATTTTCACAACTAATGTCTATCATTTTGCTTCCATGCTTAAACAATTTTAATAGTTTTCCATTATATTATCTCTCCCCTCCCTTCCCCTCCCCTCCCCTTCCCTCCCCTCTCCCTTCCCCTCCCCTCCCCTCTCCTCTCCTCTTCTCTCCCTCTCTCTCTCTCTCACAACTATCTGTAACATGTTCTGCAGATCAATCCCAGTCTAATATTGTACTTTTTTTATCCTAACTTTGAGTCCTCAAACTGTTCTTCCAACTGTCTTGTTTCTCGCTCTAATTTCAACTTATTTCTGAAAAGCTCATTCTTCCTCTATTTACCTAGTTAACATTTATTAATACCATATCTCATTTCCTTGTACTTCTTTCTGGAAGGCCCTATCCTGATATCTAAGAATTGTTCTAATACATGTTTCCTAGGCATTAATTACATTTCTTGTATAGTATTGGTTTTTGTTTCAATTTTGCATATATATATATATATATATATATATATATATATATATAATCTGACCATTAATGTGTAACTCCCCAACTAAAATGTAATCTCAAAGGAGGCAGGGAAACATCTGTTTTTGTTCACTCTTTGATTCCTAGCACTGAGTTCTTGGCATGGGTGTTATTATTCATGTTGGATCAATGCCACAGAATGAATGAATATGGATAGGAGATTCCTATATAATCTGTTTGGCTTCGAAAGTGAGGTTAAATTATAAGGCAACTGATTTATGGTCCATATAGAAAGAATGTTCTAACATACACACTTATTTATAAGCAAAATATGCTTCCTTGAGAGTCATATGTTTACCAGAATAATTTATAATTTCATGACTTATGATATGGCAAGTGATTCTAGACATTTGCTTTTTTACTATTCTCAACAACTCTGCATGACAGAAATAATTAATCTTAATTTTTGCTAATAAAAAATAGGCTCCTGTGATAAGCAACATTGTAGGACTGACTTTCCATAAACATTGCCTTGGTATAATCTCCTCCCTTTGAGTGTGAGTGAAACCTGTTAATGATATACTTTGTTGATTATGTCAAACTACAAAAAAATTATATAGACGAGGCTCATATAATCATATTAGATTCTTTTTAAGGCAGAAAATTTTCACCAGGTGGTAAGCAGAAAGGGAAGTCTTCCTTTGATGGTATTGAAGAAAGTATATACTATATTAGAAGGCATGCTGACTGCCTTCTAGAACAGAGTGTCTTGTGCCTTACACCCAGCAATGAAAAGGTGTGTTCAACCAGCAGTATAAGAAACTGGTTTCTACCAGCAATTTTAATGAGCTTGGAAATAAATTTATCCCTAAAACTTCCAGATAAGTGCCCAGTGGGGCCAACACCTAATGTTAGTCTCGTGAGATCCTAAGGGGAAAAAAAGCAGTTAAATCCCCATAATACGTATTATTTATTGAACTGTGAGTTAATAAATGGTATTATTCAAGCTGCAAAATTTGTGGATATCTGTTTATTGAGAAATAGAAAGACAATACTTCTACTGAAAGATAAGTGTCTTACTTTTTTGTTTTTTACACCTAAAATGTGACCCCCTCAAAAAAGGAATAAAGCCCAAGGAATTTTTGGCTTCAAATCTATAACTGCTGTGCACTCATGCAGATCTATTAGGGGCAAGAAAAAGGTGAGAAGGCCATTGTTAGGGTACAGACAGGGTGAGGATGGAGAGGTGCAGAGAGAGGCAGCACTGCTGGGGCTGGCAAGCCGGAGGTGCATGCTGGCAACCCAGAGATCTGAGTAGATGCAAAGAATTGCAACAAAAAGAGGTGAGAGAAGAAAAGATTTATTTAAGAGAAGTTCACCCCCACAGACAGGGAGTGAGTCTACACTCTAGGTGAATGTGGCCTCATAGCCCCCCATAGCCCTGTCTTAAATCCTTTTTCTCTGAGCCGGAGGGTACAATAAATCAAAAAAAAAAAAAATTAGCCAGGCATGGTAGCGCGCGCCTGTAGTTTCAGCTACTCGTAAGGCTGAAGCGGAAGGATCGCCGAAGTCAAGCAGGTCGAGGCTGCAGTGGCCGGGAGCGACCACTGCACTCCAGTCTGGATGACAGAATGAGACTCCAACTCAAAAAAAAAAAAAAAAAAATCCTTTTCCTTGGAGATGTTGCACGTGACTGCTATGACTTCCTTATCGACCACATGTGGATGTCTTGGAAATCCTGTGGCGCAGCGACCCAATAATGTCCGCCCACATTATCATAGCCCCTAGAGAAGGTGTGACAAGGATTCTAATTCTCCTGCACCTTCCCAAACGACATTCCTTAGAGCTAGTGGAGGCTGCACCTCCCCTTATCTCCTATGCATTCCCAGTGGGTAGCTTCAGGAAATCCTTGACTTTTCTGTAGATAGTGCCCAATTTACTGGAAGATCGAATCCCCACCTGCTCCCCCTCTGAGCGGTCATAACTTTTGTAATTACAAGTTTCGTGACTTTTACAATCCTTGCCCAATGTATGATGTCTTAGGCCTTGTAAATTCCCTTTACACTAGGCAAGCTTGATTGCCACTATAAGATACCTCTGATACCTGTCTGAAAAGGCAAAGTCGATAAAGTTAATTTTACCTAAAGTGTGCATTTCTCCAAAAGCATAGCTTCTACTTTCTCATCATTGTGTCAGGATTTAAGAACAAGATGAAAAAAAGTTTCCCACTCTCGGTCTGTCCTTTCATCCATTGTAGGTAGAATAGAAATTATGTATATTTTTCTTCTTGTTTTACAGTCAATGTGGTAAAGTTTTCAAAACTTGTTCAACTGGCAATTAAGAAATTCAAGTTTTAGTACTTGTACAACCATTAGCTTTATTCTTTTTCTATGCATGATATTTTTCTTAATAAAAAGAAAATATCTCTGCTTCAATTTCAATTAACTTTCCTATTTATTTTTGTTTTTTAAAAGTTTTGTCCTCAAACCATATGGCCTTGGGATGTGGGAATTGTCTGTAGTTATTTTTTGATATCCCAAGCACATCTAGCATACAACTATCAGTACACATCTCATCATTATAGGTCGAGAGTAGCTTTCCTACAGACACCTTACCAGTTCTTCCCTAGGAACTCTGAAGCAATGTACAGACCCTTCTGAGTTGTAAAAGTAACCAATTTCCATATACATCACTGTAAACCTTGAGGCTAACTTTTCTTCAGAAATTTCATGAGAAAATGAAAACAAATCCTTTGGTATAAAATACATTTTATCAACTATAACTCCATAGGTAGATACTGAAGTTATATCGTGTAAATTCATTGGGAGCATTTCCTAGGATGCAATTAAATTGTGATAGTTGTACTTGAAAAAATACATTGCATACCTGAGTTAAAGATCACTGCAACTGCCTGAATAATAAAAGACTATTATGATGGAAAACAGTCTAAATGAAGCAGCTACTTGTTTCAGTTTGTCAAGCTTCTTAACTTTTCTTCCTCATTGGTTCATCTTTCTGGCACTTAGGCTTCTGTATTGCTCTCACTTTGTCATTCTCTTTCTGTGTTCCCGAGAGCAAGTTCCAAAGAAGTAGTCGAGTGATACTTGGTAAATAGATTCAACCTATTCACTTACTATCTCTGACTATAGCCCTAATAAAATCTACTTTTATTGATTTTATAAGGTGTCTGATATAATCAACTGGAATTTTTAAAGAATTTTAGAAGTTTAAAAAATTATAAAAACAGAAACATAAAGTTAGAGTAACTATGAATGTTCATTCTGCATAGCAGGGTAGTACTGATTTAACTGCATGAATGTTAATATATTTTCTCTTTGACATGTTTTTAAATGTATTGTGACTCAAGCTTCTTATCAAAACAGCTTTGACTTGTGTGCCTGTTCGACCTGATGTGAGTAATCATTGTATTTTAATGGTAAATAAAAATCATTAAAGCAAATATGTGGAGGGTGTTACTCCCTTTATGTCCATCAATACAATTTGCAGTTCTCCCAGCAAAATATATACAAAGGGGGACCCCACCCAAAAAAACAGTATTATCTTTTGAAGGGTGAGCCTCTTGTAGTATACTCAGAATTTGTTCCTCCAGATCAAACAGTCAGCCAAAGTTTTTATCTGGGAAATTTTGAGAAGTCTGCATCGTGATTTGCAGAAGAAATGTCCTGAGTTGTGGCAAACAAGTAACTGGTTCTTTCACCATGACAATGCACCTACCCACACGGATGGGTGCTCAGCAGTTTCTCACCCAAAAAGGCATGACTCTCATGCCCCACACTCTCTATTAACTGGATCGCTCCCCAAGTGACTTTTTGTTTGTTTGTTTCCCCGGATGTAAAAATTCCTCAAAGGGAAACATTTTGCTGTTGTGGAAGAGGTGAAACAAAAAACAGCAGAATAGGTGAAACTAAAAGGCATCAAAATTGTTAAGTTCAAAAACTGTTTTGAGCGGTGGAAAAAGCATCCTGATAGGTGTATTGCATCAAACGGAGAGTCCTTTGAAGGTGACTGAAGTTTAAACATGTAAGAATAAATAAACATTTTTCATTTAAAAAAATTCTGTTTCTTGTTTATATGTAATATCTCATGAGGGCAAGCAAACTATGTGATTCAAATTGTTCAAAGATTTCATATGGGACTGACATGGAAATTCCTCACCTAATAAATAATATTGAATACATTGCCTAGGCACAGTCAGTGAGTTTTCATCTTTCTTTGGAACATTAGGCATTGGTTATTGCCATAGGAAGAATTTTACACTAGATGGGCTCATATTCTGATCCATGGTGGCAATCTCTAAATTTATCATCCTCTCCTTCACTTGTTCGGTGTACTATTACCCAGGCCATGCTATTACACCAGCTGTGTTCTCTTGTACAGTGCAACTAAGACATTTATCCTCCTGCTCATACTCCTGATTGACCACACCACCCCTCCCATTTCCATTGGAAACAAACTATGTGTCATAATTTTGTCTCCTCTGTCTGTCGATTGTTTGGAAACATCACCCCATCATTATCAATCACTCTTCAATCTCCTAGCAATGAATTTAACTGAGAAACTTCCCCAGAAGTGCCTCTTTCTTTCACTAGCTTTGCTGTAAAAGCAGTTTTAACTTGTTTGTATTTTTCAAACCTCTGGTCCTTCACTGTTTACCTACTCTGCAATTCAAGAGCATATGCTGAAATATACATAAACATCTGACTTTTAAATAAGGCATAATCTTAGTCACTAAAAATTATTAAAAATCATGATTATCTTCATTCTTAAAGACTGAAAAAATTTTAAAAAAACAGAATTTGAGGAAAGCTATCTAAGCCACTCAATTATTTATTGAAAATATAATAAAAATCATTTTATCTGCATATGTTAAAAAGGAGACAGGCATTTGTTGGAGTACTAGGGCAGCAGACATGACTTCTTAATTAACTCAGAGACTCTTAAACAAAAAATTAGCTTCAATGTGGTATTTATATACACATATTTGTAGAAATAAAGAAACTATCTATACTGTTTCAGAAAATTATCCAAAAATAGCATGGCATATATATTCAGATTCAAATAAAAATACATTTTCACAGTTCGAGAAGTCCAAGTTATTTCAAGTGTGGCATTTCCAATCAGCACTAATGGGAGTGATTAGAAATTCATTCTACAAATTGTTTACAGTGAGGGTAAGAAAGCAGACAAAAATCAAAGAATATTGTCTATAATAAAGATTTTTCCCCTAGGGAAAAGGGGAAATCATTTAAATTTATTAGGTAGCAAAAATATATTGATATTATTTTGTTTTAGAAAATAAATAGATGTGGTAGAGGTTACTGTAAGCCCAAACAGGATATTGTTGAAATGATGAATCTTTTAAAAACACAGTTGAGATGTAGTGAAACTCTAAGCAAAGGCAGTTTCCAGGGAAATGGAGAAGAAGATGAACTTAGAAGGTATTATTTTAAGAAAGTTGGATATGGCATATAAGAATTCATGGATAACTCAGACTTTTCTAATCATGCTCCTGAATAAAAAATTGAAGATGAGAATAAGAGATATAAGAGAATAAGTATTAACCACTTTTGAGAAATAATTATTAACTAAATGTTTACCATTGTAGTCACGTAATTGTAGTCATTATATTCACTAAATTTTTATAAACAAAATAATTTTTATTGGCATTAATATTTAAACTGTATTAATCGGAGTTCTCCAGAGAAACAAAACCAATAAGATGCCCATACACACATATTTACACACTCAGAGAGACAGAGAGAGAAACAGAGAGTTTTTTCTAGTAATTACTTGCCTCATACAACTGTAGAAGATGAGAAGTCTAGACCAGGGACCAGTACATCCCATGTTCTAAGTTCCAATCTGAGTCCAAATCTAAAGGCAGGAGAGAACCAATGTCCCAGTTTGAAGACAATCTGGCAGCTACAGGAATTCTTCTGCCCTTTTTGCTCTATTCAAGTCTTCACTGTATTGGATAGTGACCATCCATACTGGAAAGGGTCATATGATTTACTCCATCTATGGATTCAAATGTTAACTTCACCCAGAAACACCCTCATAGTCACACTCAGAAATAATAGTTAAACAAATATCTAAAAACTCCAAAGTCCAGTCAAGTGGACACATAAAACTAATCGTTACATGGCCCCATTTTACTTTTTGAGTAAAGTAACAAAAACAATAATCTATTTTGCAATAGCTGCATATAGAAAATAAAATACTTCACTAAAATCCAATGCATTACTGCATTGAACAGTCCCTGAATTCATGTAATTGCATTAACATTAAAAATCAGTTTTGCTACCTCACATATATTGAGAAAGTTCTTTTCACTGAAATATTTAGTTAATAATTGCTTTGAGAACATATAACAGATAGCTAAAAGTCAAGCTAAGAAATGGCTTTGCATTTCTTTTGAGGATATTATTATATTGTATCTTATATATCAACTATAGCTTCAAGCTGTGAGAGCCCCTGTAAGACTAAAATTTTCCCTCTCACCCTTGCAAGAAGTTAGCTTCCAATTGTTTCTCTCTGCTAAACTCTCTCTTACCAAATGCTACTAAACTGCAACCCCAGTCTGGCTCCCTCTGCATCCTATCCTATTCAGGTACCCCATAAATCCTGAGAATGCAAAAAATATTCAATTCTAGAAGCTCTGGACTCTGATGAGTTTTTGTCAATCTTTAGTTTCCCAGCCGAACACATATCTTAGAACCGTTTTATCACATTGCATATTTTAATAAAAGGTTTGAGAGAATTACTTTTGTTTATGTGTTTGTTTGTTTACCTTCCACAAAGTCCATTATTGGTAGAACAAGTTTTTATTTACTTTTCCAATACAAATCAGAAACAAGCAATGTAGATTCCACTTTAAGTTGAGTAACAGGAGCCATTGAAAGTCATTTTACAAGGAAATAGCCTTAGAGGAATTTTCTCTGTAAGATGACTGATAAAAATTTTTTGGAAACATAGGTTAAGTTCAAGAAAAATAAAACAAAGAGTCTCTTAGATGATTTTAAATATAAACAAGGTTCTGACCTGGGCCTGTACCAGTGAAAATGGTAAAGGAAATACAGTTCTCTGATGCAGCAGGCTTACCAAAGTATTAGAAATTGAATTAACTGCTATAGTTTTGAGCCCGGATAGTTTATATAGAGAGGAAAGTTTAGAAAAGGAAGAGGGAAATTTACTAATTGAATAGGGAGAGATGGATGTTGGTAAGAAGTGATGGAGAGAAGCTTTGTTTTAAACATGAAAGTGGTAAAATACTTTGGGATTTTGAGTAAGTCATAAAAAACGAGTCTGAGGCTTAGATAGGAGAAACGACCACAGATGAATTTTGCAAGTTAGCTGCATAGATAGGGTGTGTAGGCTAAAATCCAAAATGCAATCAGTTGTATGAGTCATGATTTTTTTATGCACTGTGGATATAGAAAAAAAATTTGTAGATAATATGTGCATTTTAGAATTTTTTTTAAACTGTATGTTTAGAATGCATAAAATGAAAGAGCCAAGAATGAATTTCAATTATAAAAAATAAATTTTACAAATACAAAAATTGCAATTATAAAAAATGATTAGGTGTTTTATAAAGAACAATTTATAGTACTAGGATCATGAGGTGTGTGTCTGTGTGTAATACTTGGGAAGTAGATGACTATAATGTCAGTCATCTAAAAATTATTTGAGGAAGGGGGCTGAAACTTTCATTTGACCATCACCCCGAGCAATGGTTTTTGAAAGAATCATGAAATGAAATTGGGAGTAGGCAGTACACTTGAATGCATTAATTTCCAAAGGAAAACAATGGTATTTATGTTAACACAAATGTCCAAAGTGGGACAGAAATTCTACTTATCCCTTTCTACGGTTTGAGTTTGCAGAAAAAGAAAAATCAATTTCCCTTAGAGAGAGTTTTTGAAAACATGATGTATTCAAGAATGTCAAGAAACCTTGTAAGAGGTTTCATTTAGAACTAGTAACTGAAAGGAGCATATGAAGAATGTAAATTTTGAGGAAGGACAGTTCATATAGATAGGAGACAGATTTATTTGGTCAGAAAATGTTTAAAATGTAATATTATCACAAATATTTTTTCTGGAAATTTTATCTCATGATTGGTGTTATTTGAAAAATATTTGGAGAAATGATTCATTAATATGTATCAAGCACTGAATCTGTATTTTCACTAGAAAAAATAAAGTAAAACTGACTATAGGAAAACCCTATTGTTATAGTTTTATACATGTATCATAGTGCTAGATTATAAAGTTACTATTTTGGGGGGAAAATTTAAGAAACAATCATTGTTGATATATACAAAAACACTACACACTAATCTAAAATATTCACATGATATGCGAGATCAAGTAACTCTGTACAATCAACAATAACCTTGTTGGAAAACTAGTTTAGCAGAAAAAACAAATAAATAATGGCATGCCAGATCAACCTCTTGCATCTGTTTTCTCTGTCACTTTGCTGTCCCAGATCAGGAAAATCTGTCTCAGCCTTTAGGTAAATAATGTGCTGCTCACAAATTTATCTTCATGAAGGTTAGTTCAGCGTTAATTGCAAAACAAACACCATTAGCATTAATGCACTGTATGTTAATTCTACTGATAAAGAGTAACAGGTGCAGACACTGAAGATACTTTGGTGCCAAACATTGTTAAAAACTGACTCACTGCAAGTTGCCTCATGGATTTCTGGGACTTATAGAGAAATTGGGTTTGTTGCCATTTTTGTCACTTCCTTGAATTCTAGAGATATAATAAATGGCTCTAATATTAGGATACTTGGGTCTGAGAGGTCAATATTTTTATTTTATAAAATGTTTTCCACATTAATGTGCTGACAAATGATTAGCAAGGAAAAAACAAAGACTGTGATTCATAGATTTTTTTGACTTCTAAGACATACACACTCTGACAATAGCTGATTTCAATTTACCACTGTGATGGCACCAATTGTTTCACAAAATTTTTGTCGACTTTATAACCATACCTTGAGATCCGTTGTTACCTGGACCCAGCATATCACTTCATGCTGATGTATCAAAGCAACATTATCTAGTAGATTATCCTAGATTTTGGATTGGAAGATCTAGATACTGGTCTTATCTCTGTACTTTACACTAGTATTTCAAAATCTGTTGAGTGGGAGCTATCTTATTTCCTTTTCTCTTCCCAGTATCGATCACACTTTTGATACCTATAAGACAGTCACAAGTAAATGATAGGAAGACACTATAGTAGCTACTGTTGTTACTTTACATTTGGCACAGCTAAATTGAAAGAACAGATTAAAGGTAATTTCACTTGAACACAAATTAAGCAATAGAGTAATAGAGGTAAATCTTCTTTTACATCAACATATTCATTTTAATTACATTTATTTGCATGTTTACAAAGGCAAAATTAAGTCAGTGGACCATAAATTTGTGAACATGAACATTTGGCAAAATATTGTTCTGCCCCTCATGGCATTGGTCTATAGGTTGATATTTTTCTTTCTATATACGTACATCATGCCACTTCAGGGAGTTTCAGGGAACTTAACTCTTCTTATGTGTACCATACAGATACATAAAACACATATCTATGACTTTAAAATTTCATGGTGAGAAGTTATTAGGGAAAAATTCTACAAAAAGCTCTTTACAGGAATAATAAGGAAAAAAAATTTGAAGAACAGTGGTCTAGATCAACACTGGTAATAGAACTTTCTGCAATAATGGTTATCTTCTGTTCTCTGCTGCACATTACTGTAGCTACTTGATTTGGCTATTGAGCAGTTGAAATGTGGCTAGTCTGACTAGGGAACTGAATTTTCCGTTCCATTTACTTTTTATTAAATGCAGATAGCTATATGTGCCCAACAGTTGCAGTATTAGACAACACAACTGTAGATTCTAATAACCATATTTAAAGGCACAAGTACACGTAAGATCAATTCTGAAAAATAAGTCATACAAGAAATTGTCTAACAGTTCATACCAAGTATATTTTTTCTTACAATAAAACACTTGATATTAGTTGCTTTATTATTTTACATCTGATGGATTTGCTTTCAGTTTTCAAAGGACAATGAGAATTCTGTATAATTCACAATAAGCGAATCATAAATTTGAGAGGTATTCGTTAATTTGGAAGTATTTTTCCATCCTTTTCTTGGAAATTGAAAATAGGTGAATGTGAAAAAATGTGAAATGTTCTTCTCCCACAAAGTGACCTATTAACTAGGAACCAATCCATTTTTCAAATGTTGAGACATTCTCGAATTTTATATGTATATAACTTTCTCTCTCTCTCTCTCTATGTATATATATACATACTATATATATATAGTAATAAAAAATATATATATTTTAAGCAGGATTTATTAAGAGGACAGAAAAGCTCCCACAATGGGAGGAAACCCAAAGGGGTTGCCCAAATTATATTTTTTATTACTTATTTTCATAACATCTTCTCTTAGAATTGCAAAACACTCAGAAATCAAAGTCTGCAATTTACATTTTTATTATTTTAATTTGTATTGCCTCATCTTACTGCACATATTCTAAGATAGAAGTACATTGATTTTTTTCTTAACCAATTGCTATATAATAATAAGTGTGATTATTGTAAACACCATGATAATTAATTTAAAGCAACAATCTGAAGACATTATAACTGCTTAAGTTGTAGCAACAATAAGGTTACATAAACTAGTAAGTAGCAGAAGCAGTATTCTGAGCAGGATCTACATGATTCCATATTTGTATTCACAACCACCACTATGCAATGCTACACATCAAGTGAGTAAAATAAAAGTACTCTGTTTACAGTGATCTTGATATCTGTATACATGTTGTCTATATGCATATTCTATTATCTGAGTGTCCCCCAAAATTCATATTTTGACAATCTCCATTGCAGTGATAGTAAAGGGTAGGGCCTTTCAATAAGTGATTAAGTTATGATGGCACTGTCCTTATGAATTGATTAGTACTTCATTAAAGGGCTTGAAGATATTAACTTATGTCCTTTCGTTCCTTCTACCATGTGAGAACACAGAGTTCCTCCTTCTGGAGGATGTAGCAATAAAACACCATCTTGGAAACAGAGAGCAGCCCTCTCCAGACACCAGGAGCAGCTAATGCTTTGATCGTAGACATCATAGCCTCCGGAACTGGGAGAAATTAATTTCTGTTATTTAAAAATTAATGACTATCAAGTATATTGTTACAACAGCACATATGGACTAGAACAGTGTAAGTGAGGAGTAAAAAAAGGCATAACTAGCCTCTAGTCTAAATTTTTAAAAATATTGAATACATCTTTATGTTAAAATTATTTTGGATAAGTATATTACTATCAGTAATTTTTAAATGATAAATTTATTTTTACTGTAAATTTATATTATAAAAGGATGCTGCTACATAGAAGAATAATGTGTTATAGTAGCAAGACACAATATCTGAAAGATCTTGTAATGTAATTTTTGGTATATTTTCTATAATAAATTTTAAAAAATATTATGTAACTGGTTGGATCTACAAGAGTAATATGTGGAATTGGTAATTATCTAATGACTAATGAAATTTATGTATCCAATCTAACTTTTCAAAATGAAATAATGGATTTTCATTGTATTTATAGTGAACTGCTCAAGCAAAAATTAATTCAATATATTGCATTGGATCAATGCAGCAGAAAGAAGGACAGATCTCGAAAGCATAGCAAACTGTTTTTAATTACAAGATGTTAATCATCAAGAATAATGACAAAGTTTGTATTGTGAATAGAATATATAATTGGTAAGACCTGGGAAGAAGGTAAAATTAAACTTTGTACCTTAAATTCTATATATGTTATAGATTTTTCTAAGTGGTTTCTTAACATTGAAATTCTTAGTACAGATTATAGTCTACCATGGAGCTGTAGCTCCTCCTAGTTGCTTAGGGTTTGCATTTAAAATCCAAAAAACTTGAATTACAGGTATAAAGTCAAGATTACCAAATGCAAGAATTAAAAGAAATACAAGTGGAACATATAAGGAGACAAAGTGAATGAATTTTAGTTCTTTGGTCTTGTATGTATTCATAGAAAGTCAGTGGAAAGATGAAGTCTACCGATTCTGATAGAATTTATTTAATGAAATAAAGTCACAAGAGCAGTAATTCGACATGATATACATTATCAAATGACAGCTTTGTGTGTGTGTGTGTGTGTGTGTGTGTGTGTGTAAAAAGAGAGGGTGACTCACTATATAATAGCTACATTGTTTTGCAAAACACTTAAATTCATTTTCCAAAAGAATAGTGTCTAATGACAGAAGGTCACCATATCTGCAAGTTGGCAAATACTGCATGTGCTATTTTAGTCCCATTTAACTAGCAGCTTCCTGAAGCATAGGATTTTATAGAGAACAAGCCACCACTTGAAGAACTGCTCCTGTAAGCTCTGGTTATAGGTCTTTGGACACTAGAAATCGATGTAAAAGGCTTTGCATATCGGCATTAAATTTGGCAAAATGTATCTTATTTTCTTGTTCTGTCAACTCAGCACTCAAACTTCATGCCCATCAATTTGAGTTTTATTTTAATAAGAAATTAGATGAGATATGTGAACTTATTCTTACATCATCAGCTTGCTCAGAAATTCTTTTGACTGGAACCATTTAAAAGAGTTAAAATTATTCTGTATTTATGTGTTCTCCTTTTCAACAATGGAAATAACAGTGGTGAGGGAATCATTTAACACATGCTATCTAAAAGATAGTATCCCACCTGCCATATCCTGAGACGACCCCATAAATGTATTCTCAGATTTATTGTTTCAAAGAGTATGTCAGATAAGTGCATTTCTTTCCTGCTAAATAAAACCCATGAATGCAATAGAAACATGTTGAAAATCACTATCAGCCTAAATAAGAGCTATAATTCCTATTTTGTTTTATTTTATTTTATTTTATTTTTGAGACAAAGTCTTACTGTGTTACTCAGGCTGGAGGGCAGTGAAACAATCCTGGCTCACTGCAGCCTTGACCTCCTGGACTAATGTGATCTTCTTGTCTCAGCTTACTGAGTAGCTAGAACTATAGGCATGAGCTACCATGTCTGGCTATTTAAAAAAAATTTCTGCAGAGACAAGGTGTTACTGTGTTACCCAAGTTGTAATCAAACTCCTAGACTCAAGTGGTTCTTTCACCTTCGTCTCACAAAGTACTGGGATTACAGGAGTGAGCCACTGCGCCTGATCAACAAGACAGAGAATTTTTGAGTTTGAATATTATAGTCAAAAAAGAAAAAAAAACAAAAAACAAAAACCCTGCTAGGTTAAACCTAGCATAATTATTGATATACTTATAAGTAAATACATTACTAAACAAATGTGTAACTAGTATCATTTTCTCTGTTTTAAAAAAATAGAATAAGGCAAGTAATATTTTTAGAAAATGACATATTTCAGACTAAAAATTAAGTGTTATATGATTAGAGAGAATAAAAATTGTGCTCAATAAAGTGTTCTACATTTGAATCTATATTTCTAAATTTATAAATTAATCAATATTAAATTGGTTAAATGTTGATAATTCTAGCTGCGTGACAGAATTGACAATTAAGTATTTGAACTTTAAGCTATAGAATCATTCATTTATTCAGAAATCATAAAGTCTTTGGTACATTATGTCTGGCACAAAGATAAAATGTAAAGTCTTTGTGTTCAAGAAGTGCACACATTAGTGCAAGAATTGAACAGAAAAAAAATGAGAAAGAGAAAGAGAAGGATGAGGGGAAAAAGAGAAAGATAACTTTTTTAAAAAATTAAAGAAAGGCAGTCAGTCTCAAGGACAGATACCATAAATCTAAATAAGCATTAATGTATTTAAATTGCTCTCTACAAGACGAAGTCTACAAGAACAGATTCAAAGCCAAATCCCAAACTGTGCTATATTTTTAAAACACATACAAAACTAAATGGCACGGGAATACTGAACATGAAATACAAAGCAGCAATATGGTAATACAGTTGAATAAAAGAAACAGAAGTACTAATATTTCCATTAAAAATCAGTACAATTCTATAAAAACAAATTGGTTATATATGAAGGACACAAATATATGTTTTCTATCTTTAAAAATCATTTTTTCACTTAGTTTTCTGTTGGTGTGTAGAAACACTATTGATTTTTGTATGTTGATTTTATATTCTTCAGTTTTACTAAAATTTATTTATTCTAACAGCTTTTTGGTGGTGTCATTAGGGTTTTCCATATATATAACAATGTCATCTGCAAACAGAAACATTTTGACTTACTCTTTTACCAGTTTGGGTTCTCTTTATTTCTTTATCTTGCCTGATTTCTCTAGCTAGGGCATCCAGTACTATGTGGAGAGTGTAATAATGGGCACCCTTGTCTTGTTTTCAGTTCTTAGAGGAAAGACTTTCAACTTTTCCCCATTCAGTATGATGTTAACTGTGAATTTGTCATATCTGACCTTTATTTTATTGAAGTATATTCCTTTGTTCCCAGCTTCTCGAGGGTTTTTTTTCATAAAGTGATGTTGAATTTTATCAAATGCTTTTTCAGCATCTAGAATCTAACCTATCAAAATATAATTTTTATCATTAAAAAAGCACGTGCGAGACAGAAATACAGAAATTAAAGAAAAAACTTAAAAAGTAAAGATTGCAAACTATCTACCACAAGAATTAAACCATAGCAATTGTATAGTATAATATTATTTGGATAACATATTAAAGCACACTTTGTAATTAGATTTATTCATTGCATAGAATTCGGTCCCATTCATTATTTCTTGGCAATAGTATGTTCTGAGCATTCCCCATGTCATTCACTGATTTTCCACAGCTTTGTTTTTAATTGCTGCCTAAAATTTCATCACGAAGATGTAATATGATAAATTAACCTTTAACATCTATATCTATGTATTTTTCAATTTGACTTTTACCAAAACACTGAAACAATGATCATTTTTGGTACATTTTGAACATTTTTGATAATTTCTTTGGGACAAAATTCTGTTTAAAAAATTTCACGAAAAATATTCTTTTGGGCTTATTTATCTTTTATCATATTTGAAGAAGTTGTTTACAGCAATTGGCCAATTTGCTTGCTAAACAGTCTATATCATGGCATGTTTTATACAATTTGCATACTAATCAGAAGTGTAAGCATGTGTTCATTTGATGCATCATCATCACTACTGGATATTGCTATTATTTTAAATAAC
Organism: Tarsius wallacei; assembly: GCA_963574415.1. Lineage (NCBI taxonomy): Eukaryota > Metazoa > Chordata > Mammalia > Primates > Tarsiidae > Tarsius > Tarsius wallacei. Next base: position 6,621 of record CAUYQG010027583.1, on the reverse strand, counting down.
TTCTGTTTTTTAAATGAAAATCTACACCTCACTGTTTTAAAATGCATGTAACTGTCTGCTAGAGAGGTAAACGTGAATGAAGTTAAATATTCATTTGTTTGTTATAGTGGGTTGTTTTAGTGATGTATGTTTATTAACTTTAAAAGACATGAAGATTATATAAATTGCATAAAAGGACTACAGTAAAATATATATTCACATACTTTTTACTAAAATAAATCCTTTTTTGTTCAATGCATAGCCTGAATGTTTTTTCATATCTTATAATATTCTTCTACAATATAATTTTATGCAGATACAAAGTAGTGTCATATGAATATATCATAATTTTTAAATGATTCTAACAGTAGATATTTAAGTTATATCAGTATATATTTAAGTTATATTGTTTCCTGTTCTAATAATGATTTAGCAGTGAACAGGTTTGTAGCTAAAGCTCAGTGTGATCCCCTTGATTAATTTTTCAGAAATAGAATTATTGGGTTAAAGGATATATAGAATTTCAAAGTTGTTGTGTCGGCCAATTTGCCATTTGGAAATGTCAAACCAATTTATACTCAGTCATGTCTAAGGGTATATGCATAAACTCAAATTTATGACCATTGTTATAATCTTGTAGTGATTTTGCCTAGAATAAATATTTCCTTGTATAAATTATCTAGAGAAACAATAACCCTTTCAGAATATTTGTATGCACAGAGATCTTCAAAATATCTGTATGCACAAAGATCTTCATTAGTTATGTATATTAGTAAAATATTGAAACAAATGACCATGATTATAGATACAGTTAAATAGTTTATGGCATGTATTCTCAATGTAAGAATATATTTATGGCATTTTTTCTAGCATACATATATGTAAATATATGAGTGTATTTATAGTATACCTTCTTCATGGAAGAATATATATATTGTGTAATTATTAAAATGATATGACTGAAGATCATGTCACCAAATTCCTTTAAATGATATGCTACAATTGTGTAGATAATGATTTATTTTTTAAAGTACCAAGGTATGTATATTTTATACATGTGGATGATATTAAAACATAAATATGTAACTTAAGATGTATAAGATTATGAGATTATAAATTTTATTTGTGTTCACTTTTATTTACTAAACTTTAAAAACATATATGGTTTAACAATAAAAATAAAGGAGAAGTCATTTGATGATGAGCTCAAAATAAGTAGAGACGTCTTTCATGTGTCCCTTATTTTTATTGACACTATGATCACCCTAATTTAGACCTTACTTATTCCCAACTGAGTTTATAAAACTGCCACCTTCCTGCACTTGCTGTCTCCAGCCTTGGCAGATAGCTTTGAAGTTCTTTTCATTTTTTTTTGCAGAATAAAGTTTAAATTCTCACAATATATTATACACACAATTTATTCAAATATATAGTAGTGAATACTCTTATGATTGACTCCCAGGGTTGAATCCCAGCTCCACCAGTTAATAACAGCCTAATCTTTGAGGGGTTGTAGTATTATCCTGTGATTAAGTTTATCTGTAAAATGAGGCTACGAATCGTACCTAAGCCTGGTGCCATGCTGTTATCACAGTGCATACCTAGCTCATAAGGCTCAGTGAATGTTAATAAAATGATTTTTATTATCATCTTCTTACTGAAATCCTGCCCCAAGTTACCCTTTGATTCTCAGCCCTATTATGCTAGTTATTGACTATATGATACTATAGCTCTGTGAGGAAATTCTTTGCTACACACACACACACACACACACACACACACACACACACACATTTTCTATCATTCCAACACTACTCCACCTGACCACCTTGATTAGTCTTCTCCATCCTTGTCATTGCACATGTTTTTATTCTTGAACACCCTACTCAGTCTCAAATTGAGTCAGGATGGTACCATTCCAGAAGTGAGATGGAGCCAGTTAGTGCAGCCCATGAGAGCTCAATGTTGTTAGTTTTTATGAACGTTGTGAGTTGGTTGACATAATTTCAGTAAATTGAAATTAAAAAGATGGGAAGATTGCCCCAGGAAAATTAGAACATGTTATAAATGAACACTTTATTTCTATTTCTTTTTATTCTGAGACCCAGTTAAACATTTACTAGTATATTACTGTATGTTCACATCTCTCAACTCCTTTGGTTTCTACATAACACACATTGAGTCACTCATTTTAAATCAGAAGACATTACTTCAAAGCTAGCTTTTACTGCTTTTTTATTTTGGACAAAGCCACTCAGCAGTACAACCCTCAGATTGCCGTATCTATTTCCTGTAGTTAACATCAACATGACAGGTTGGCTTATGCATAAATTAAATCAACACACGTGAAATTTATTTGTAAATCACAAATTGCCATAAAGAATATTCTGTAATTTTCACAATATTTCTTTTTCAATAATTTTAAAAACTGAACATTATAGAGACATTATTTTTTAAATGCCATTTCAGAAACCTTACTCTTTTATCATACTATAAGTTAAGTGCAGCTCATATGTCCTTGCCTATATCTTTTGAATAAATAAAATGTTATGCTATTGATTTAAGGATTAGAGCAGACACTTCCAAGAGGTGTTCTCTTCACGTAAGAAGATTAAATCTGAAAGCAACTAACTAGGTCATTGGATATTTTTAATCATGAATTTTTAGTTCTATGACGAAATAGACTTAGTATTTCAAGTGTTCTTCCCTTCTAATTGTGGAATTGGACATGTGGAGAACAGTGAAAATTGTATTAATTACAAAATTGTACAGTGTTTTTTCATGCAGCTCTGTATTAAGAACAATAGCAAGGATAGAGGAATTTATTACAAAGCTAATGAGTGCAAACTTAAGTCCCTTTACACAGAAGGGGTTCTTCTAAGGTATAGTGCATTACTTTGATTTTGTAACCATGTGTTTTTGTTTTTAATTAAGGAAGGTCTCCAAAATTGTATACGTTCCATGTCCCTTTTTGATTCTGTTAAGGAACATTTATTTTTCTATTCTAAGTGTTTTGGTTCACAGCTTGAGCTGAGTGACTGGTGGGTCTGCCTTGTTTTCCCAAAGGGTTTCTCTTGGATGTGTTCAATTGACTCACTGAACCTAAATCAATCTTTATGTCAGAAAGTGTCTGTGCATAACCTGGAGGGTAAGGGATAAACAAAATCTTTAAATTCCATCAAGACCCTGGTTTGGGGCTCATTCAAATGAAGAATAAAAACTGAGTTTTTCATTGATTTCCAGTTTCTTGGTGGAATTGTCAGAAATGAGAGAAACATACTTGCAAAATGTCACAAATTTGGTTCAACGCCCCAGGACTCTGTAAAAGATGACTCCATATGTCACCTTCCAATCACAGAGTCATGGATCTTTTAGTCTTACAAATTTTATCTTTTATTCATTTTTTTATTGAAAAATATAATTTATTTAGAAAGTAAATTAGAGCCACTCTCGGTGGCTCAGCCTGTAATCCCGCACCTTGGGAGGCTGAGGTGAGTGTATTGCCTGAGCCTGCGGGTTTGAGACCCGCCTGGGCAACTTGGTGGGACCTCATCTCTACAATAAATCAAAAAATTAGCCGGGGTGTGGTGGCGCGTGCCTGTAGTTCCAGCTACTTGGAAGGCTGAGGCGGAAGGATCGCCAGAGCCCAGCAGGTCAAGGCTGTGGTGGCCGGGAGCGACCACTGCACTCCAGTCTGAGCGACAGAGTGAAACTCCAACTCAAAAAAAAAAAAAAGTAAGTAAATTAAAAAGGGAAAGAGGAGCTTCACCTCCCCAAGGTAGGGAAGGGGGTCAAAGCCAGGAAATATGGTGACGACCATAGTGCTCAAAGAGCACATGACCACACCAGAGTCTAGTAAGGCAATGGCCTAATCTTATATTTTTTAATTATTTAAGGAAGACTTCAGTGTATAAGGTATAATTTTCCTAGGTAGAAGATCATTTGAACAAATAATGGCAATTAAACACTGGCTACTTCATTTCTGATTGTTATAAAATATAAACAGTTACAAACTAGTGAGAGTAAAAAAATATATATGTGGCCTCACTAACGTGAGAAACATTTAAAAAATGTATTTGTTATCTTTATCTTCATAGGTCATAATAAAATTACATAATGATTGTTTTGATATAGCCATGACCTAATGTTCCTGTGCCACATGTCACTCCATTTATAGGTCATGGGGAAGTCATAGGAGAGAGACTATCATAGGACTGTCATAGGAGAGAGACTGGGGTGCAAGAAGGTTGAGAAACACGCACTGGCTGGTTACATGAGCATTTTAATATTTTTGCAGTAGTCATGCTATTATATTCCATCGAGTATCAGCCTTGCTTCTTCGAAGCAAAATTGTCCCCTGTTCACGTTTTTAAGAATATTGAAATATTCTGGCCGTGCATGATGGCTTACACTTGTAATCCTAGTACTTTGGGAGGTTGAGGCAGTAGGATTGCTTGAGGCCAGGAGTTTGAGACCAGCCTGGGCAAAATAGCAAAAGGCTATCTCTACAAAAATAAAAAATAAAACAAAAATATTTAGGTGTGGTGGCATGTGCCTGTAGTCCCAGCTACTTGGGATCCTGAGATGGCAGTATAACTTGAACCCAGAAGTTCAAGGTTGCAGTGAGCTACGATCATGCCATACTGCTCTCCAGTATTGGAGATAAAGAAATACCCTATCTCTAACAAAAAAAGAAAAGAAAAAAAAGAAATATGATTCCTTTAGTTACACACAGTACTCTAAAACCAAATTATTTTCATAGAATTATTTTATGATTTAATAAAAAATATAATAAAATTGTTTTTTATGATTTAATAGCAAACTTGTTTTTTATCTTAGTGTAGTCTACTGAAGTACTTTCTTTACTATGTAAAGATTGTTATGTGCATGTAAAATGAAATAAGATTGTGATGCTGAAGTAGAAGAAATAAGGCATGCATCATCAGAAAGAGTTGTATGCATTAATCTTTATATGTAATAAGCCATAAAATTAATTCTAATGATCCCATTCTCATACTCATGAGTTGGAAGTTGGAGTGTGGCAGAGTCTGATGGCTGGAGCTCAACGATGCACATAGGAATATTAGAGACACTCATTTAGACTAGCCTAGAACAATCTCTTCTAAAGGGTATCCTTTCAAATGCTTCCAATGCAGTACCTATGTGCAGGTACATTTAATCCTCGTAATGGTCATATGTATAAACTGTTATTGTGCATATGGTTAATAAAAGTTTGTTTTTAGCTTCATGAGATATAATTAATGTTTACAAAATTACACATATTAAATATATGCACCTTGATGAGTTTGGACTTATACATATACCCATGATACCGTCACCACAATTAAGATAGTCAACATACTTATCACCTCCTCAAAATTTGCTCATTTGTGTGTAGTGTATTATTTGTTAATTTATTTTTTGTGACAAGAACACTTAATGTGAAATCTTTCCTGATAACATATTCCAAAGAACACAATACCATATTGGTAACTATAGGTGCTATATTGGGTGGCAGAACTCTAGAATGTATTCATCTTACGTAACTGGAATTTTGTGTTCATGAGCAAGAATTCCCCCTTTTCTCCCTCACCAGCCTCTGGCAACCAACATTCTGTTTTCTGTTCTGTAAGTCTAACTGCTTTGAATACCTCATACACACAGAATCATACAATGCTTGTTTTAACCATTGCAGAACTTGTGAACTAAACAATACTTCAAATAATAAGCTATAAATAAAATCCCCTAATTTTATTAGTGTTAATATGAGTCGGTGCATGGGTATGAACCTGTGAAGTTCATGTGTTCTGACATTATTTGAACATGCTAATCAGTCAAGGCATAAGATACTGAGGTAAGAAATGATTATCTTTATGAGGTGGGGACCCCCCAAAAATCTCCAGAATTATTTTTGGGAAGGCAAATCCTTTGTAGTACAGGATTCCCCGTCAGGTAAGTGTTCTAGGAACACATCGGCATCAGTGTATCAGCTAGTATTATTGTGAGAGGTTGTATTTGGCTTCAACGAATTTTTTTGGAGAATCTCTCAACGCATTTGCCCATTTCATGATGGGTGATTTACAAGCACACCTGCCCACATTGTGAGGAGTGTTCAGCAGTTTTTGACCAATCAGGCATGACCCTGTGCTCCACTTTCCTATTCACTTGTTCTCATCCTGAATGACTTTTTGTTTGTTTGTTTGTTTCCCTGGATGAAAAAAGTTCTCAAAGAGAAACATTTTGCGATGTGGAAGAGCTGAAACAACAAAAAAAAGGCAGAAGCACTAAAAGGCATCACAATTGATGAGTTCAAAAATGATTTTGAGTAGTGGAAAAAGCATCTTGATAGGTTTATTGAATCAAATTGAGAGTACTTTCAGGATGACTGAAGTTTAAACATGGAAGAATAAATTCATTTTTTCATAAATAAATTTTGAATCTCCCTTCATATATTAGAGTAGGAATCTAACTCATTTATAAACTTTGTTACAAATACTCATAGTTAGCCGGGCTCGGTGGCTCAGCCTGTAATCCCGCGCCTTTGGGAGGCTGAGGTGAGTGGATTGCCTGAGCCCGTGGGTTCGAGACCCGCCTGGGCAAGCGAGACCTCATCTCTACAATAAATCAAAAAATTAGCCGGGC